>CABHPP010149325.1:0-44840 GCA_902168425.1 Peromyscus attwateri
CTCATTCTCCAAGGGAATGGCCAATGACGCGAACAATTTAGATGTGAGAAACAAGAAAGAGTTTCCGAATGGAGAGGCTTGGGGACATTTTACTTTCAGGTGGATTTTGGTTCCAAGTTGAAGGATTTGTATCACTCCCTTGCCATGGGAAGCAATGTCTGCCTCCTTCCTGTCCCCATGCTGGGAAACCAGCTCAGCCATCATCGGTCAGTGGTTTCCTCTTTAACCAGAATTGTCACTTTGAGGAAAAGCAGAAGTAGTTGCTGTCATTTGCCTTTGAAGATGGAAATGGCAGGACTAAATTTGTTTGTGAATATCAGGTATGCATGGAGCTGGTGTTGTATAACTATCAAAACCAAATCTCTTGGGGCGGCTTGAGACAGAATGCCATTTCAAAACAGCCTTGGTAGAAAAAGGTGCAGAATTGCTTGTCACCGAATGACAGGAACACATCTGAGAAGTGCGTTGTTAGGCAATCCCATTGTTCTGCAAACACTGGAGTACACCGACAGATACCACGGTGGCTCTGACACCCATGGGCAATGTCATGGGACCATTCCTGTAGGTACAGGCCATCGACTACAATGTCATCGTGATGTGCATGCCTCTCAAGCCACTCAAGATGGAACGTGACCGAGGCTCACCTGGAAACCTGCGAGCGCCCATTTCCCCTACTTCTGCTTCTCTTGGGACTGAGCACTGTATTGGTTGCTTTTCTTGGTGCTGTAACCAAATGCCTGACAGAAAGAAACTTCAGGCAAGGAAGATTTTATTTGGGGTCATGTTTCAAGGGATGTAGTCAATCATGATGAGGATCACAGGGTGGCTGGGCGGGCAGCTCTGTCTGTAGAGTCAGGAGCTTGTGGCATGGCTTCTTAAATCCTTAGTGGATAAGGAAACATTGAGAGAGGACCATAGGCAGATGGAGGTTATAACCCCCCAGGCTGCCATCAGTCTACTAGTCAGCCGAGTGTCCCCAAAATTCTAACATGCAGCACGTTCAGCTGGAGGCCGAGTGTTCAAACACAGGGCCTGTGCAACACTCCATATCCAAACAGCTCTGCAGTCTGTTCTTCCATAATGCTGCCTGACAATGCCTCCGTGTCCTATGCCCAGGTCACAGAGACAGCTGGATCAGGTCTCTGTATCCCAACTCCACATCCCCATTGAAAAAAATCTGAGTCTAGTTCAGAGAACACAATCATGGGGCTGAAGGAAAAAGCACCGAAAGGTAGTGGATTTTCTGTCCCATCGGCCAGCTCCCCAAAACCACACTGAGACTTATTATTAATTATGAAACCTCAGCCAATAGCTTGGGCTTGCTTCTAACTATTTCTTATAACTTAAATTAACCCATTTTGATTCATCTATGTGCTGCTCCAAGGCTTGTTTACCTCATCTATGTACTTCCCATCCTGCTCACTCTGCATCTCATGGTATCTCCCCAGATTCTGTCCTTTCTCTTCCCAGCATCCTCTCTGCCCCCCAAATCCTGCCTAGCTATTGGCCATTTAGCTTTTTATTAGACCAATCCGAGTGACAAATCTTCACAGTGTACAAAAAGATTATTCCATAACATTGGAAGGTGTGCTCTGCTGTGCCAAGGAAGGCAGTTCTTGGAAAGATGTCATTGGCCAGGCAGTTACAACCTAAAATAATTTAAAAAAAATTATGACAGGCTGAAAACCCAAGTCTTCTCTGAGAATGTAGTATGTATTAGAAAAGGAGAGACAAGGAGTACTTTAGCAGACCTAAAGAATTTCTAGCCCCAAATCATTTAGAAAAGTCAACATTCAGAATTAGAGACTCATATGGTGCAACTAAATTCCTGATTGGGGCAGCCAGCGAAGGAAACATTGGCCAGCCCTTGGCATTCTAGAAGTGTAGAGTTGACCCAGCATCACTACTGATAACACAGGTGCCACCACTTCTGAATCACCCCAAGCATACTTTTAAGTGGGCTTTAATATCATATTTTTTAGAATATTTGTCCACAGATTCTTGGCCTTTTGGGTAAAGTCAAGTGTTTTATCAAAGTATTGTCCAGCTAACTGAAAATTTCAAAGTTATTGATATAATATTGTTTGTAGTTGTCTTTTTTATTTTTATTTTAGTATTTTATATTTTTTGTGTGTATATGTGTGTGTCCCTGTGTGTGTGTATGTGTGTGTGTGTCCCACAGCATGCATGTGGAGGTCAGAGGATGACTGTGGAAGTACTTTTCTTCATCGTGTGTGTTCCTGGATGGAACTCAGGCCATCAGGCTTCGTGACAGACACCTTTAACCACTGAGGTTAAAACAACCATCTTGCTGGCCCTCGCTGTGGAAGCTCTAATTTTCTAATCTTCTCTTCTCCACTTCCTTACTTCTTCAGTCATTTATTTAAGTCATAAGGACTTTTACATATTCATCTTATAGTTCGGTGTAAATGATCTGTTTTAATTTTTACTCATTTCAAAACACATTTTAATTCTCCTTGTGATTTCCTGATGATCTATGGGTTATTTGAAAGTATGACATTTGGTTTTTAAGTATTTGTGAATTTTCTAGTAAGTTTGTTGTCATTTTTCTATGTGATTTCATTTTATCCAGGGGATGCACTTCAGATACATTTAAATGTATTGTCATTTGCTTTGCTGCCCACATTATGTTCTGTTTTTTAAAGAAACTTACAGGTGAGGCAGAGGCAGGTGGATCTCTGTAAGTTTGAGGTCAGCCTAGTCTACAGAGGGAGTTCCAGGACAGCCAGGGCTACACAGAGAAATCTTGTCTCGAAAAACCAAACAAAAAAACCCAAACAAACAAAAATCCTAAAACAAAACCAAAAAACCAAAAACCAAAGAGTCCTACATGAATTTGCAAAGAATTCTGCTATTTTTGCCTCTTTATTGGGGAATGTTCTGGAAATGTCCACTAGGTCCAGCTGGATGATTACCCTCCAACTCAATATCTTTAGTGATTTTTCCTTCTGATGAGGTGTTTTTTTTTTTTTTTCCAGCCACTGAGAGGAGATGGCGAATTATCTAGTTTTAAATTTGTATTTGTTCAACTCTGCATATGCTCGTTTTCCTTTTATGTTGAAGGACTATTACTAGAAATATAAAGGTTATGATTCCTAAGTCTTTCTGTTAATTCAACCCTCTTAGTACTGTCACCAACTCTCCTTGTCTCTGGTGACATTTTTTGTTCTGCAATCCGTCTTTCCTGATATTAAGATAGTCATCTTTAGTTATTATTTACTTTCTTCAGTTTTTCACTTACTTGTGTCTTTTCTCTAAAGTGAGTTCTTATGGACCACACTGCACGGCTCATCATTTCTGAGCTGTCAGTCTAAGACTGGATCCATTGCTCCGGGCTGATGGCAAGGCAGAATGTCATGAGAGGGGACACTTGTGACCAAGGTGCTCATCTCCCAGCAGCAAGGAAGCAGAAATGGAGGAGGGAACCAGAGACCAGGCAGAACCTTCAAAGACTCGTTCGCAGCCGTGGACTTCCTACAGTAAGACCTGTCTTTTAAAGTTTCCATTTCCTCCTAAAACAGCATCACCGGCTGGGGGTAGGAACTTCAACACCCGAGTTTGTGGGGAATAGGTCAGAGTCAAACTACAACAACGCTATTATATTATCTGAAGATAAAAACCAGGGTCTGTGATATCCCCTAAGATAAGTTTTATATGAAGTAGGAGAAGTTTTGAGTTTTGGAAAACCAGCTTAGATCAGGTCAAAACACTGTAAGAATTATTCAGTGTTGAAAGGAGGAAAGATAGGAATAGTTATGTTTGTAAGAGAGAAGATTTGGACCATCTGGATAAAACTCTGTGTGCGCACGCGTGTGCGTGCATATGTGTGTGCGTGTGTGTGCCTGCCTGTCCCTCTTTCATTCATCCATTCAACAAATATTTGTGGGCACCTGGGTCCTGACCATCAGCCCCACAAGATGGTGTGGCTCAGTGGGCTCTTTATCTCACATATGTCATGCCTGGGAATGGGACCTGGGGTAAGGTGCCAGCCTGGAACTTTCTTTTAGGGAACAATGCTTGTGAGAGCAGAGAACACGGCAGTCAGAACTTGGGCCACTGGCAAGATGGAAACAGGCCGTAGAGGGATTCTGGGGGTGATCCCTCTTTTCTTTGGTCCTCAATTTCTTCTTTTTGTTTTCCTTCTTTCCTTTTTTTTTTTTTTTTTTTTTTGAGACTGTGTCTTATATAGCTCACAATGACCTCTAATCCTTTACGTAACTGAGGATGACTTTGAACTTCTGATCCTCTTGCCTTCACCTCCTGAGTCCAGAATATTCCATGTATGTGGTGCTGGAGATCAAACCCAGAGATCCGTGCATGCTGGATAGTCTCTTTACAAATTGAGCTACATCCTCAGCACTTGGCCCTTAACTTCTTAAAAAAGCTAGAAAGTTGGAGAAAGAACACTGTTTCACATGTGTAGATCAGAGGACAACCACGAGTGTGGATCCTTAAATGTCTTCCACCTGTTGTTTAAGACGGGCTTCTCATGGGCTTGGAACCTCATCAAGCAGGCTAGGCCCTCTGTCCAGGGAGCACAGAGGACCCACTTGTCTCTCCCTGCCACAGATCCACTGTGGGGATTAGAAGTGCGAGTGCCTCCATGCCCATCTTAGTATATGAGTTCCAGGGATCTGAATGAAGGTCACCCCCCTTTCGAGGCAAGCATTTTACCAACTGCGCTATCTCTCTAGTCCCAAGAACAGCATGCTCTGGCTGTCCTCGCAAATAAAAAAAAAAAAAAGCTTCCAGGGACAATGTTTACATAGAGTATGTCTTAGGGTTTCTATTGCTGTGAAGAGACACCATGATCACAGCAACTCTTGTAACGGAAAACATTTAATTGAGGTGGCGGCTTACAGTTTCAGAGGTTCAGTCCATCATCATCACGGCAGGGAGCATGGCGGCATGCAGGCAAATGTGGTGCTGGAGAAGTAGCTGAGAGTCCTACATCTTGCAGGCAACGTAAGTCTGAGACACTGGGCTATATCCTGAGCATAGGAAACCTCAGAGCCCGCCCCCACAGTGACACACTTCCTCCAACAAAGCCACACCTCCTAATTGTATCACTCCTTGGTATTATGGGGGCCAATTACATTCAAAATGCCACAGTGTGTAAAGCTCTTGATTAACCCCAGGAGCAACATACACACCCACACCCACCCAGAGAGAGAGAGGGAGGCGGGTGGGGGGTAGGACAATGAGTTTCTCATTTACAGAGTAAGGGACACAGACTGAAACAAGGAAGGCGAGGAGACACAAAGGCGGTGAGAAGATGAGTTAGTACACACCTTCATGAGGCAAAAGTCAGAAAATAGGGATGGAGTGAGGAGGAGGAGAAGGGCTTTCTTAGTACTCTACCACTTACACATAATCTTCATCACATGCAGAGATTATTGTAAAATAAATAATATTACTAGTGCTGGTGTTAGTGAAAAAAAAGTCCCTCTTGTTGCATTCCTCTCCCATCTCCTCCCCTCTCCTCCCTCCCCTCCCCTTCCCTTCCCTCACCTTCCTGTTCTTCCCCATCTTCCCCTCCTCTCCCCTCCCCTCTCTTTGCCATCTCTTCCCTTTGAGGCAGCATATCACATGACCTAGTAAAAATGACCTTGAACTTATGGTTCTCTTGCCTCCAGGTCCTGAGTACTGTGATGACAGACATGTGCCACCACTCTTGGTTTATGCAGTCCTGGGGACTTAGTCCATGGCTTCCTGCATGCTAAGCAAGTCTCAGCTGAACCACAGTACCAACCTGAGTCTAAACTTAGGTGTGTCTGTAACATTGAACAGAACCAGGTTCACCCTTTAATAACACCATTGTATACATTTCTAGTCTTCTTGGATGATGTTGAACAGTAACTGGCAAACTGACCAAGGAGGAGGCAGAAGTATACACAAGGCATTCCTTCATTGCACGTGAGCATGAACGTGCAAACGCTTGGCACATCCTGTAGTGACTCGTTACGATGGAAACGACGGCCACCTAGGTGCTTAGAGTCCCCACATCTTTAGCTTTGGGTCTTTGTTATGATCCTCAAATGGACATCTGGCACTCGCGGTTCCTCCATCCCCACATGACTCATTTTGGCTTACTTTTGAGGGAGCAACTAAATTAGGCACTGGGACTTTTCCCTCTTCTCAGAGTTTGAGGCAAACCACAAGATTCCAAAGTCCCTGGATGTGGGCCAGACCTTTGGAGATGTGTCTCAGTGTCTGAGTGTCCTCTCCCTGGGGTATTAGAAGCGGCCCCCATGGCCCAGCATGCTCAGTCTCCCTGTGTCATCACTGATGTTATGGGAAAGAGAACATTGCCTTTGCATGGCCTCTGTGGTGGCTGCCTTGTTGACTTGAGGAGAGAGCCAGGTTCTTCCCATGATTTGATGATGAAACTCTTGGGAAATGTCAATGGCTGAACCACATTTTTTAGAATTTATCAGTTCACATATGATTAGTCACAATAGCCCTGTAATCTCTATTTTATTTTGCTCATGATAAATCCTGATCATTCAGCTAAAAGGCAGCCAAGAGAGATTTTAATCAAAATAGATATTGATTTCATAATTGGTAATCTTATGTGTTTTCCTCTTTTCATATTTGTCCATGAGACTGGAGGGGGTCTTTCCTTAATCCAGTAGTTGTGGGGATTAGGCAAGAAGTTCTCTACTGTCTTCAGGGTTTTGGAGCCTAAGACTTTCTGTGTTGGATGCTGGAATCCAGTGTTTGCTCCACCGAGGCTGAAACCGAATTTCAGGTTTGCTACTTAACAACCACACACTTTTGATTGACATAACAGCTGGGTTTCCATTTACTCATCTGTAAAGTGGAAGGAAAATGTTTATTCCTAAGAACTCTTAAGCAGGGCTTGGTGGGGGTAGATGAGATGGTGTAGATGGAGCCCCAAGCAGGGGCTCAGGTGGTGGTGGCACTAGTTGGTACATTCAGGGGCCCATTTGAAACACACTGGACATATGAGACACCTATCTAAAGTTCTTTCTCAGGTGAAGCCCACTTGACTACTCCTGGGTATGTGCAGAACATTCACTTTAAACGTGGCTGATAGCCTGTTATCTCAGCTCCCTCAGGAGGCTGAGGGAGGAGGACTATGAATTCAGGGCCACCTGGACCACATAGTGAGACCCTGTCTCAAAAACAAGGAAAAGATGAGTCAGACTCAAAATGGATTGAACACTTAAATGTAAACTCCGGAACTACCAGAAGGAAATATAGGGGAAAGCCTTCACAGAAAGGGCAAAGTTTTCGGAAGACTCCCTAAAATGCATGAAACAAAAGCAGAACCAGTCAGATAATGTCAACCTACCAACCACTTTCTCAACAAAGTAGATGGTGGTCTGAGTGAAGAGACAACAGACAGAATGGAAGACATTTGCAAAGTGCACATGTGTCAAGAAGTCAGCATTCTGAAGACAGAAGGAACTCCAAAGACTCAATAAAGTGAACCGGGTCACCCAGCTGAAAGGTGGGCAGTAGACCTACATAGGCACTACCCCAAAGAAGAGTACAGCTAACTAACGGGCCATTTGAAAAAAGGTTCACCATCACCAAACCTCAGGAAAATGTAAATCAGGGGCAAAATGAGATAGTGCCCCTCAAACAAGAACGACAATCATCCAAAAGACCAAGAGAGTACGTGCTGGCAGCGGGTAGAGAAATGGGAAGCCTTGCAAACGTGTGTGTGCGCGTGCGTGTGTGTGTGTGTGTGTGTGTGTGTGTGTGTGTGTGTGTGTGTGTGTTAGTACAGAGATAGAAATGAGAGTTAAATTACGGTATGATGCAGAAATCTTACTGCCTTCTTTAAGTATATGAAGAAACCAGGCCAGTACATTGAAGAATCAGCTCCCATGTTTACTGCATTATTCATAACTAGAGAGAAAAAGAAAAAGAATGGATGACAAAAACATGGTACACATATGCCATAGAACACCTTCAGTCACAAGAAGAATGAAATTGTGGTATTTGCAATAATATGGATGGAACTAGGGAACATTGGGCTAAGTAAGTTAGTTACAGAAAGACAAATTTCATATGATCTCAATCATGTTGAATCTCAGAAAAACAAACGAACAAATAAAAAACAACAAGCCAGACTCTCTTTCACACACAGAATCATCTTCATAAAAGTTGAGAGTAGAAGCTGAGGACCCGAGGCCTAGGACAGTAGGGGGGAAGAGTGGGGAGCAAGAAATTGTGGTGTGTTATTTATGACTATAGTTAAAAATGAACCATCCATTCAAAAAGCTAGGAGAGGGGACTTTGAACGTTTTTTTAAATCACAAAAAATAAATATTTAAGAAGACAGATATTTCCACTAGGCTGAAATACTATGCAACACATACCTGGAGAACATCCCATGATGATTTCGTAGCAGTTAAAATCAACTCATGGGCTGAGGATGCAGATCAGCGATAGAGCAGTCACCCAATACGTACGTCAAAGCCAAGTCAGCAAAAACATCTCTGGGCAAGACCGAGTGCAGTCTTTAAGGAACCCAGGCTCAGACTTTTAAAATATCAAGACCGTCCATAACAAAGATGCAAGAGAAAAAAGTATGTCACACATTCCAACTGCTACATCCCATGGGAAGGTGCTATTGGCCGCTGATGACAGAGGGCAAGAGATATACCATACCCCTGGACATTCCATTATGCCCCTCCCTAAACAAAAAACTTAATCTGGCTTCCAACATGGGTGCTTCTGGGTGTTCCCGCCTGCAAAATGTCAGCAGTATAGAAGTTGAGCAGCCCTGATTTATAGCTATATCCCTGCACCAAACCTATCAAGCCAAAACCAAAGAGAAAATGCACTGTGGGTGAGAAGCAGAGTAGGTCTGATGATTGATGAAACCCTGCCAACGAGAAAGCTTAGTTCTCCTGCAAACAAACCTTTACCCTAAACCTTCCAGTGTACAGAACCACGTATTTCTAAAAAGCCACAAAACTATAATAGCATGATTACAACTTTGAAACGTGTGCTTTTCCTCTTTATAGTTTACAAATCGTGTGAAATGCCTCACTTGGTATTCACAATGTGGTATTATTGTTCTAATTTCAGAAACTGTGAGACGTTAAATTTTAATATTTGGGGGGACATTAGCTATGTGTCTATGCAGATTAAAGCTTAGTTAGTCATGCTAAGTGGTGCGGGCATGGACGGAGCCACGGTATGGGAAGAGAAACCGGAAGAAAACCCCATCATTTGCTTGAGGTTACAGGGGTAGAGGTCGGCAGAGCTAAGACTTGACTGCTTCTGAGTCTCAATTGGCGCGACAATATAAACTTCTTAGCTCTGTGGCTCTTCGAGGCAAAACACATCCATAAATTACAGGGTGGGTGAAGGACAGAACATTGCAGAAACTGTGGAGCCAGGGTGGGAGATTCAGAGGAAAGATAAAGAGATAAAACTTGGCAGGAGGGCGGAATAAAGCCTCCCCCACCCCCATGTCCTTGTGGTTAGGTGGAGTTAAGACCCAGAGCCTGGGAGGAGTGTGACTTTGAGGAGCAGGGAAACAGATCTCTTGTGGCCAGGCTAAGTTCCTTCTATTGCAAGTTAACGCAACGGGTGAAGAAATGCCCATTTAGGGAGATGGTCTAGTGTGGGTGAGAGGGCCTGTCCAACAACGACAAGGTAAATAGGAAGGGAGGCACACACATGGCCACTTCTCCAGCGTTTGCATTTTGCTAGCCAGCTCTTTCCCACCTCCCTTCTTCCCCCGCATTTGGATGGAAACATGAACCACAGTCCTCCAGTCCAGTTACTCACTCTGATGACAAACAAGGCTCCCTCCAAAGCAATATCCTTCAGCAGCTGTCCGCCCTCTCGCTGGAACGTGCTTTCTAACATCTGGATTTGCTCAGCTGCCTCTGAGGCCCAGGCACATTTGGGCAGTGCTGGCTCGGTGGAGGAGCGGGCCAGGGGACTGGAACCACGTGATCAAGTCACTCCCTGCGCCCTTTCAGACAGGGACAGGAGTGAAAGGACCTGTGACCTTGATGTAAAGCATCATTTCCATTCAAGCCAGGGCTTTGATCCAAGAGAAGTGAGCAATGAGGCATGAATGCTGTGACCCGGAACCACACCATCAGAAGAACACCGTCAAGGCAGCTGGTCGGTTTAGCTCCACTTTGGGGGAAGACTGCAGCCGTCATTTTCCGCAGCTCCCCAAAGCTGCACTTGATTGGACCAGTGTGAGCACCTGACCCAGGGTGGGCCAATCAAATCCTCTGTTTTTGGAACTTCAAAATGGTGCCTCTGAGAGGTAAGAGCTTGCTCTGCAGAGCCTCTCCAGTGCAGCTCCATTATGTACCTTAAACGTTTACTTTCCCTTTGTTGTGTATTTGTTTGGGGACCGGATCGTGCTCTGTGATTGAAGCTGACCTCAATTCCCATAACTAGCCTAAGGTGGCCTCGAACTCATGATCCTCCTGCCTCGTCCTTCCAAGTGCTAGGATTACAGACATGCGTGACTGTACCAGGATCTGCTTTCCATCCGGGTCCCAGATCGAATGAAGCTTCCTCTGGGACGCCCTCTACAACTACACCTCCCATAACTCATTTCCGAGGTGTTCTGTCCCAGCGCCCCGCTCCCAACAGCCGCACTACGAGGACACCAAACTGTGTGTTAAGGCTGAAGTAATCACAGGAGCGGTCTTCCCGCCTGGAGGAGGGCTCTCTGGAACCGAGGTCTGGGCTTCCGCCTCTCTCTTCTGCGTTAGTCCTGGGCAGATAGTCTCGGCACTTCTGAACTGACTGAAGAGATGAGTGGGTGGACCGGGGCTTGCACTCCAGCCCTCCCTGCTCTGCCCGACAAGTCCTACCAGCTCCACCAACTCATCACAGCCCTGCGACAGTTTTAAAAGAATATCTGTATCGTTTTACACGGATGGGTGTTTTGTCTGTGCACCATGTGTGTCTGGTATCCACAGAGGCCGGAAGAGAGTGTTAGATCTTCTGAAACTGGAGTTATAGATGTTTGTAAGTTACTACGTGGGTGCTATGAGTTGAACCTGGGTCCTCTAGAAGAGCAGCAAGTGCCTTTGACTGCCGAGCCATCTCTCCGGCCCCTGAGTGCCAATTGTTGATGTGACATTTTATGGCCCAGATTATTGAAAATGCATTGCTAGTAGTGACTGTAAGAAAATAACAAGGCTCACAGTAGCCTTAAATCTTAAAAAACGTCTGAGAGTGGGTGTGATGATTACTCATCATTGTCAACTTGACAGGATTTAGGATGCTGTGGAAAGATGCCTCTAGATTGTCTCTGAGGGTGTTTCCAAAAAGATTTTCTTAGGAAGGGAGACACACCCTGAATGTAAGACAGCACCATCCCACGGGTTGGGGGTGTGGTGAGGGGGGTCTCAGGCTGAATAAAAAGACAGAGGTGGGCAGCCGCACTCGTCTCTCTTCTGTCTCCTGGCTGCAGATGCAATATGACCAGCCACCTCACACTCCCGCCATGGTGACATCACTGCCGTGCTGGACCGTACCCCCAAACTGCAAGCCAAAATGAATTCCCCTTTCCTGGTGCTGCTGTGACAATGAGAAAGGTCGCCAGCACCGTGGGTTATTTATTTCTGTGCATCTTCACTTCTTCATTTCCCTGGCTCCTTAACGAGAACTCTTCAACTGCACAACCTCTTTCCCCCTCGAGAGAGGGAAGGCTGCTGAGTGAGATGCCGAGGCACATTGTGTAGTGAGATCTTGAGGGACACTAGTGGAGGAAGGGTCACTATGGAGGCCAGGCCTAGGAGAGCTTTTCTGGGGGATAAAAGACAAACCGATCAGAGGGAAGGAGACGGAAGAAAATGGCAAGTTTCTAGGTTTAGTGTGTAGTAAACGTTTAAGCCTTCCTATCCAGATTTATTCTCTGTAATGACATGCATGGAGTTACGAATGGAATTCCTTTCAAATCACATTTTTGTTATTGTCCTGAGGCCAATGCACGGGAGTCTAAATTTTATAAAAATTGTACCCTAAAATAGACAAAAAGGGATGTTATAGACAGCAATATGCCTTTCACCCAGTGCTTGGCTTGACCTGTGACTGCAAGAAAGAACAGACTGTCCAGAACCAATCAGTTTGTGGTGAGGTGGAGGACAGCTAGGATAATGAATAGTTTGGAGGGTAAAAGTGAAGGACCCTCAAACAAGGCACTATCCTCACCATTTTCTGGGGCTTTTAGGCCAAGATTGCCCAGTACTCATAGGGGTAGGAAGAAGTATGAAAAGAGAGACTGAGTCTATATATAAAAATCAGTTTATAGACTTGAAAGCAGGGCAGCCTCAAACTGGCCTCCACCTAGGCTATGCTCACCGATGGAGTTAAAACCTTTCGGCCATGGAGACCCTGGTAGGTGGTAGTTCTGGGGCAATCACGATTCCTTACATCACAATTAAAGTTTATTCAAAGATGTCTCTGAAATACACCCAGAACCCCTCAAAGTGACTGCAGAACTTAAGCTTGGAAAGGGAGGGCCCTAGACCAAGAAAGACATCACAAACAGCTCATTAACTGTGGAGACGGGCTCCTGATCATGGCAGTCCCTGAGGGTCCAGACATATTGCTGGAGGGTTGAACTTGGACATGGGAACAAGAAAGGTACAACAAGGCTACTTGATGAAGGAAGGAGTCATTTTGGATGGACCACAGAAGTCTAAGCTTGAAGTCTTCCACATTTAAAATTATCTATCTATCTATCTATCCATCTATCTGTCTGTCTGTCTATCTATCTGTCTGTCCGTCCGTCCATCTATCTATCTATCCATCTATCTATCTATCTATCTATCTATCTATCTATCTATCATCTATCTATCATCTATCTATCAATCTTTCTCTCTCTTTCTATATCTATATCTATATCTATATATATTTATATATATCTGTCTATCTCTATTATTATGCATGTGTGTGAGTGCACCTACTGTGACATGCATGCAGAGGCCAGAAGACAGTTTTGCACACTTGATTTTTTCTACCTCTACATGGGGTCAGGGATCAAACTCAAGTTATCATGTGTCTTACTTTTCTTTTGCTATGATAAAATGCCATGATCAAAGGCAGGCAGCAGGCAGACAGGCAGCAGGCAGGCAGCAGACAGACGGCAGGCAGGCAGCAGGCAGGCAGGCAGCAGGCAGCAGGCAGCAGGCAGCAGACAGACAGCAGGCAGCAGGCAGGCAGGCAGCAGGCAGCAGACAGCAGCCAGGCAGGCAGGTATAGTAATGGAGCCATAGCTGAGATCTCACATCTTGAGACACAACCATTAGGGAGAAACACTGGGAATGATGTAAATCTTTTGAAACCTGAAAGCCCAGCTGGGTAATACACCTCCTCCAACAAGACCACTCCTCTTGATTCTTCCCAAACAGTTCTACCAATTGGGGACCAAGCATTTAAATGTATGAGTCTGTGGAGGCCATTTTCATTCAAACCCCCACAGCAAGCTTGCATGATGAGTGCATTTACCTGCTGAGCCGCCTCACTGGACCCATCACTAACACTTAAAACAACACGGGACTTTGGATTTACCCCCTGAAGAGCCAAGTCTCCACTCTTAATTTGTTCGGCCTACTATGTGCCTTCATTCATTCAGTTCTACAAAATGTTGTGTACCTGCTCTGTGTCAGGGACTAATAGGCTCCATGGACACAGGGTGAGCAGGTAAGTGTTGTTCCTGCCCACATGGGGCTCCCATCAGCCTGGAGGAATCAAAATGTGACTTGAATCTTTATAGTTAACACTATTGTCAACTCATCTGAGAATCATCCAGGAGACAAAGCTCTGGGGTACGCCTGGCAGGGAGTTTCTAAACTGGGCGAACAGAGGAAGGTCTGTTCTTTTTCTTTCTTTCTGGTTTTTATTTCCAATTTGGCTTTTTACTGATTCTTTGTGTCTTTCACATCATGTATCTTGATCCCACTCATCTCCCTGTCCCTTCCCATCTGCAACCTCTTCCCACCCCAGATAAAACAAAATAAAATTTTAAAGAAAAGAAAAAAAATAACAAAAACCAAAAAAAAGAAGGAGAAAGAAAGAAAGAAAGAAAGAAAGGAAGGAAGAAAGAAAAAGAAAAGAAAAGAAAAGAAAAGAAAAGAAAAGAAAAGAAAAGAAAAGAAAAATCTTGTCCTGGAAGCTGTAGTGTGACACAGTGAGTCACAGAGTGTACCCTTTACTTGACAAGGGTGTGGGAGAGCTGGCCTCACCCCTCACCTGCTATAGGTGATATGAGCGAGGGGGAGATGTACCCCCTCCCCCCACCCCTCACCCGCTATGGAAGGTGGGAGAGCTGACCCTGAGGTCGTGAGAAGTCCATACATCTTTATTTGCCAATGTTCACTGAGATGAGTCATTGATCTGGCTTGAGGCCTCTGGTTCCGCTACACCATCGATGCTAGGCCCTCACTGGGACTCCTCTTGTTGCTTGTTATCATGGAGATCCTGCAACTTTGGGTCTGCAGGACATGACCCTTCCTGTACTCCAGCAGATCATAGATGGGGTGGATGTTGGGATGGGCCAGCTCATAGCCCTGGTTCTGGGCTTGGGTGGTTGCTGGGTTGGTCAGCACCCCCCAGCTCTCTCCTATCCTCACGACCAGGGTGAGCTCTCCAGGATTGCCCTGGCTAGTTCACCCTGTGCAGCAAGGAGCAAGGGGCGAGTCTGGTTCATCTTTTATGTCCTCAGGGGCAACTCACCCACACCTACACCACCAGGGCCAGCTCTACTGTGTTGCCCAGGCCAGGTGCAGGGGCCACTCTCCTGAATGCTGCAGCCGGTGAGGGGCAGGGCCGGCTCTGCCACATTCATGTTCTCGAGGCCAGCTCACCCGCGCGCCTGTCAATAGGATCAGCTCCACTCTGCTGCCCAGGCGAGGCCAGCTCACCTGCGCGCCTGTCAATAGGATCAGCTCCACTCTGCTGCCCAGGCGGTACAGGGCCTGTTCTCCTTAGTGTTGCAGTTGGTGAGGGACTCAGGGGAAGACCCATTCTTAACGGGGGGGGGGGGGGGGGGGGGGGGCCCCATTCAGTGGGCTGAAGTCCTGGACTGAAGAAAAAGGAGTGAACTGAGCATCAGCACTCATTGCTCTCTGTTTCCTGCCTGTGGATGCAGCATAGCCAGATGTCCCCCATCCCTCCCACCATGCTTTCTCTGCCATGACAGGCTGCACCCTCCAACTGTGAGCCAAAGCAAGCCTTCTTTAAGTGGCTTTTGTCAGATATTTGATAATGCAGTGAGGACAGTAATATAAATCTGGATCCTTGGGTGCTGGCCACCTTCCGCTTCCACCTCGTTCCTGTGGACTAGGCTTTGGCTCGCATTTTCAGGAACTATTAGCAGGCACGAAGAAAGGCTTAGAACACCAGCTTTAAGAGAAACCAGAGCGTACAATAGCTGTCCTGGCCATAGCCATCCTTTTCCACCAGGGCAAGCGAATTGTGGAGATGAGGCAGGAGAAGCTGATGGGTTCCAGAACAAAGTCAGGAAATGATTACAGCCTCCTTCTAAGAAAAGTAGCGATCTTCCAGGCCTGCTTTAGATAGATACTCAAGCCAGGATTTTAGCAATGCTTAGGAAAGCCACAGGACATCTGACGGGCACGTCTAGGGATGGAGAGAGTGATCACAGGAGAAATGGAAAGCAGTGTGCTCATCAGTTATAAAGGTAGAGATACTTACTGCTGTTGGGACTTTATTGCATTCACAAGCCAGTTCTTTTCTACTCTATAGAAAACCGATTAAGATGCAATTGATTTCTATTGTAGTGGGAATCATTTACATGAGACACAGGAAAGGACTTCCTGCCAGTGAAGAATAGTGAGATGTCAACGGAGTAGAAGGCAGGAGCATAAAATCCGGCGTGGTAGATAAAGTGCATGTTACTTTCATTTTCTTAGAGGCCAGTGACCCCAAAGACACACTGCCTGGTTTCTGTGAGTCTCATCTTCGCTGTAAATAAAGCTGGATGTTCACTCCCACTTGAAGATTCCCAGTGCTAGGATGTCTCTATTTCCAGATCATTCTCCACTTTTATCCTATTATCCTGCTCGCTGGCCATGGAGCTGACTTGAGGACTGTACCAGGGCTCCTGCCCCAGAGCCTGAAGCACTCTCTTTGTCCCCAGGAACTGAAGGGACTGGTGGGGTCGCTAGCCAGCCCAAGATGGACATGCAGAGCCCGATGCCATTTGCTGTGGCTACATTCTCTCCTGGGTTCAGGTAAATGCTCCTGCACTTTGTATCTCCACCCACTGTCGGCAACGCTGGTGCTGCCTAGCCCTACGCAGACATTAAAAAATAGTTCTTCAGCTAGCTGTCCTCAGTTTTTTTTTTTTTTTTAAAGTGTTGTGCCATCTGTCTCCAGCTGACTGGAGGAATTCCCCAAATTTCATTCAGCTCGCATTCTAGTGAAAAGGTTTTGAGCAAGCACTTTGTAATGCTTAAACAATCAATAACAATTCCTACACGTTCCGCATGCCTGGTACATGAGAGGGACTGCACTAACTGCTGGTGTGATGTAATGACAAAAGCATCCCTTTTGTAACTATTTTAAAAGCCTTGCTTGCCTGGAAACCGGTGTCCCTTATGGGAAGCGCGTCACCTGAGATCACAGCATGGGTGATTAAAGGAAGAAGACTTAGTCCCAGACGGATTTCATGCTAGACGATTTAAACATTCATTCTATTGTGGCTATTTGTTATTTCATTTTGGGACAGAATTTTGCTGGGCAATTCAAGGTGGCCTCCAACTCACAATCCCCCTGCCTCAGCCTCCCCAGTGCTGGGATTACAGGCATGCACCACCACACTTGACTTTGAATATCTATGTTTTATGGCCTCTTAGAAACAACCACAATCACGGGGTTATTCAAGAGAATAAAGAGCTGCTGTACTGAGGCTTGAGACAAGCAGGGCCTAGGCATAGGGAGAAGAGCAGCAGCTCCAGGCAAGAGATTAGGGTGGCTGGGCTGGGAGGGGAGCTGTGGGGGTGGTAGGAAAAGGCTGATTTACATTTGCTTTTAAGATGGCCTCGACACGGGACCCCACTGCTCTATGGAATGGACAGAATGGCTATGGTAAGGCTGAGAAGTCAATCCCTGCCTTGTAGCCACAAGCTCCTTACCCAAGGAAAACACAAACCACATCCGTGTATATATATATAGCTCAGTGCTCACTTCCCCAGCCCATCAATATCCGCCTTGCATAAGAGACAAACACAGTTTCATGAATAATCATGATGCTCCAGCCTCCCCTGTATCCTCTTCTGATTCAAACCCTGTCTCCCTGAAGGGCTTTGGGGAAGATACCCCCCCCCCCCGCCAGCATTGTGATATATAGTAGTGAAGTAGATTCTGCTGGAGACAGGCTGGCATGGGGGACAGGGACAAGGAGGTGAGGACACCTAGAGGGGACATCAGCAGAAGATGGAGGCTTCAATAGTAGAAGGCAATTAAGATCACAGCTTGGAGCCAAGGTAGCTGTAGGGGCTTATGGGACAGGAAGACTCGAGCAATGGACAGCACAAGAGCGGGCTAGGTGGGCAGAGCCTGTATCGGATGAGGCAGGGTGGCTTTGGAACTTTCCCCAGGGGAAGCTAGAGCCCCTTCCTTTGTTTCTGTCTTGGCAAAGCAAAGCAGAAAAGAAAACATGTATCACGTGGATAGCTCACAAAAATCACTTGTCTGAAATGATGCACTTGAAATATACATTTTGATGGAACTATAGAATATACAAGATAAGAAAATACTCTGTTCATAGTCCTTCTCTGTCAGAAAACTTCATAAACTTATATTTCTTTTTTTTTTCCTATCTCCTAACTTCCATTGACCACCCCTTATCCCCAGTTTACTCATAGAGATCTCATCTATTCCCCCTTCCCAGGGCAATCCATGGGTCCCTCTTTGGGTCTTCCTTGTTAGTTAGCTTCTTTGGAGTTGTGAGAATGTGTATTTCTTTCCAGCCCATGTCCTATGTACAAATGAAAGGCCAAAATCAATTTTATTTATTTTTAATTGAATTTAGATGAAGTCGAACTAAGTCAGAACAGGTCGCCAGACTTTTTCTCTAAAGTGAAAACTCTACATCAGTATTGCACACGGCTCAGTTAGCGAAGTGCTTGAGGACCTGAGTTTGGTCCCCCGGAACCCACCAACAAAGCTGAGTATGGTGTGTGTGCCCACAATCCCAGCAGTGGGAAGGCAGAGACAGGAGGATTCCTGGAGCTGACTGGCCAGCTGGACTAGCCGAACCCCTGAGCTCCAGGTTCAATGAGTGACTTCATTTTAAAATAAGTCGGAGAGAGACTGAGGAACACACTTTTCATCAACTTTCTCTCCCACACATACGTGCATCTGTGCACACCACACACAGATTTACAATTCAAAGCCAATATTGTTCACATAATGCTTGTTGCACACTAGGCCCTGTTTTGTACAGATGGTTGCTTTTAATTCACACAACTCATGAGGTCCAGCCTAAATCACTATTATTATCTCCATTTTGCAGGTGGAGGGCTGGCCATCCCCTAAGCATGGAAGAGGGAAGTTAAGCACAGAGGTCATGTAGCTAAGGATGCTTAGACACCGACAGCACCACTCAGATACTGTGAGTTGACAGTAGCCAACAAACACAGAAGAGGTTGGGATGTACTGCTTCTCATTTAAATGACGCGGAGAACAGGGGGATCCTCGTGATTGTGACTGTCACTCTGCTTTCATAGACTACAGACAGGTTCGGTCACCCTTGGGTTTCGCGATGTCACTTAAGCAGAGCAGTTCAGTTCAAGGATGCTGGGGACACCGGCAGTGTCTGTTTTAGTGCAGCCTACATGGTGTTCACAACCACAGGAGTCTCACTTGGAAAGGATGTTCTACGTTTAGGGAACCAAAGCCCCCAACTTCTGACCGCATCCAGGATGGAGTTCAGATTATATAGCGAATTTGTATTAGATTGTTGGAAGTAGCAAACACACCAATGAAATGGTAAGACACTTTCTTTTTTTTTCTAGTATTTGTGAGCATTTACTCTGCCCCAGGCCTTGGGCTCTGAACATTCCATGGGTGTTTACGGAGCATCTCTGTTTTACAGAAGTGGAAGTAGAGGTATGGAGACGTGCTCAAGGCCACAGGGCTGGTAAGTGAAGGAGGTGGGCAGAGGCTGGTGCTCTTGGACCATTCCCCTCACTTCTTATGCAATGCGTCTGCCCTGTCACCAGTGGGCTGTGTAACTGCACACACTGCTGAGCCTCTGTGGGTTTCCGTTTTCCTCTTCTTAAGAGGTTGGATTAGAAGTTCTCCTCCTCCAAGGAGCTGGCCCTCGGCACTCCCCGTCCACTTTATCTCACCAGGAGGCTCAAAGCGATGCAGCCCCGTTCCTGGTCACTCAGGGGATCTGTAACTACTATGGTTCCTGATTCTGCAGGGAGCTTACAGTCTAGTTGGGGACATGACTGGTGGCACATGAAAGTGAATAATTAATTCCCCAAGTGTGATTCAGGGCCAGACTGAGAAAGCAGCTGAATGGGTTTTGCTTAGTGGAAAATGGATCATCTTAAAATGTTTCCTGAAAACTACTTCTCTGGTAGGCAAGGGCTACTAGACATGCTTGTTGGTGGACACATCATCACCATATGACTCCCAGTTCAGTCCCAATTTGCCCAACGCTGAGCCAGGGAGCTGTGGGCAGCTGGCGGATATGCAACATCTCAACAAAACCATGAACACTTAGAGGGTGTATTAGCTTTTCCTCCACACAGTCTATATGTTGCAACATCTGTCCCACACGGATGTGCATGAGAAGGCCAGAGTTGAGGAAGCAGCACTCGGGGGCAGTGGTGAGTTGGATTGTGTAGAGTCACTGAGAGAACCTAGCCGTGGAGAGTCTGTGCAGGCTGAAGCTTAGGTTTTCAATGGCAGGGGACGAGCTGTGAGCAGAATCTGTTTGCTCTTGACAGCAGAGAGCAGAGCTCGCACCACTCTGAGCACACACCACACAGCAGCGAGCCCTCGAAAGTGTGGAGCTTCGCTTCACTAAGTGAGCAGAAGAGCGAGTCTTTGCTTGGTTTTGACTCACCACTGTGGAATCTCAGAGCCTATGGCAAGGTGGACGTCTGTTCTTCCATTCTGTCTTGTCCTCGGTTGGGAAAACTTCCCTAGGGCTTTGCACCTGCCCTGCAGTTCATTCTAACATTGCAAGATCAATAGCATTACAAGGTTTCAGTGTTCTGTAGTTGGCAATGGATTCTCAGCTCCAGAGGCCCAGGTAAGAACTGACTCATAAGCTCTGGAGCCATGTGTGTGGCTGCCTTCTGGGCTCTACGTTCACTACTGTAGATGGAAGTTTTCCTGTGTCCTGTCTCCTCCCCCACCTTCACCCCCACCTCCCCCAACCTTGGTCCTGCAGCCGCTGGGTCCCAAGTAAACACACAGAGGCACAAAAGCCTTTATTAATTACAAACTGTATGGCCTATGGCTCAGGATTCTTGCTAGGTAGCTCTTTCATCTTAAATTAACCCATTTCTATTAATCTATATATTACCACGTGACCATGGTTGCTGGCATCTTGTTGCTCCTTGGGCAGTGGGCTGGCATCTCTCCTCACTCCACCCTTCTTTGTCTCTGTCTCCAGTTTGAATGTACCGCCTACCCTTATTCTGCCTCGCCATTGGCCAAACAGCTTTATATTTATCATCCAATGAGAGCAACACATATTCTCAGCGTACAGAAAAGACATGCCACACCAGTTCATAGTTCCACCAGTCCCTGCTTCTCATCTGAATTTCCCCAAACCTGCCTTCTGCACCCCTTATTCAGTGAATGGCTGTCACTAATGCTCACTAGCTCCCATTCCAAACAGCACTTCCCTCCTCCGTCTGTCCAATGCATTGGGTCACCTTGGGACTTTGGAGCTTGGCATCGTCTGCCTATGATGACATTTATATGGGCTCCTCACCTCCTGTCTTTGAACCCATTCTCCATACAGTAGCCTCGAGGCACAAATGAAATGGGACTTCCCCTACTCTCGCTCTCAGTTGCTTTAGAGACTTAGCCTAATCACCTGGTCCCCATGTTGAGCCCTGCTTATCACTTCGCTGGTCTCTACTGTCGTAGGACTCTGACATTAGAATTCAAGAGATCAGAAAAAAGAAGAGCTGAATTTGTTAAAATGAAAATCACCACCATTCCCACTCTCCATTCAGAACCCTCCAACAGAATCCTGATACTAATGATCCTGATACCAATTAATCTCCTCAAAGTCAGTGACAACAAACGAAAAAACAGCTGACCCAAGATAAGCCCAGAAGATAAGCAATGAAAAGAAGATGCAGGCTTTTCTGTTTTCCCTGGTTAGGGCCAACCACTCCTCCATTGTTCCCTCAGTGTTTTTGTAGTCTACGGTTATCTGTTTATTTCTTCGGTGTATCTTTTCCTTTGCACACTGACGTCTGGGGTTTCTGGAAGGTGCATCTGCCTGTATCTTCTGTGCAGTACACAACTTCCATGCAATGCATACAGCTGAGGAGAGTCTCATTACGGAAATGCAATTGTAATTTGTAAATCACAATATTATATATCTCTGCTTTTTATTAGAAGCACCTGTTTCATTAAGATGGCCTGTTCTGAAAGTATTCCTGTATGTTACAAAGTATTAATGCCCTTACTAAATGATTTGTTCATAGAAACCACTACGGAAAAGATCAATTCCCAAGAGAAAACTTGGCCAGAGGCAATGCCATATAACCTAGCAAAGAAGCAATACAAATGTCTATTAGGACATGGCAGAGGCCCAACTGCCCGTGTGAAATGCAGAGACAGCTGTTGGCAGGAGGTCAGGAATGGTACTCAAATATACTCCCGTGGGAATGTCAACCTGTTAGAACCTTTCTAGGAGGAAATCAAGTAATTCAAACTGTAGAATTTTCTACACTTAACCCAGTCTTTTCCAGGACCTGTGCTTCAGGAATAATCAGATAAGAACACTAAGTTTATCAGAAAGACTGGTAAGTGAAATACTGTGAGCAATAGTTCATATGCAGATGCATCAAACTCTCATCAGTGGTGGTTTGGCTAGACAACTCGGTGAAATACAGTGCTGTAGAGAAGCAGAGAGTTCTGCGCTTTTACAAAGAGAGACGCCCATAACGTTAAGTGAACAGGCAGGTTGTAAAACCTTTTACGCACCTACCTACCCACGCTTCTTTCCTTTCACTCTTCTACCAAGAGCAAAGTAGAAGATCATGTATCAAACCACGAATGTCAATTATCACAGAATAAAGTTAACTTACTACTGACTCCATATTTTATTTTGTAGCAGATCTTCAAGATTCTGTAAGGAACAGATATGACACTTATAACAACAGCCAAGACAACAGATATTGCCTTTTGGGAAAAAGGTTTTCTTCTGAAGGAGCAATTTGAGAGACTTATCACTGCTAGTACGTGGGGACCCTGCTGTCACAACAATATTTTTCTTGTTGTGAGGGACTTCAGCTTGGTGGCTTACTTCTTGTCTGGAAGGTCTCATATAATACGGGATTTATACTGCTTTTTTGACTCCATCTTTTACTAATTCTAAGAAACTACAACATGAAATTTTAGTCTGTTCCTACTCCAGCATAGGGGGGAATTACACTTTTTTCAACTACCAATGAATAACCGCGTGTGGGTAATAGACATTTTATGTAGTTCCTCTCTTCCATCGTACGCCTCTGCACATCTCTGATGGCAGAACAAATTCTTGAACCAAAGTTACGCAAATTAGATATTTTGAGTCACTGTTGCTTTTTTAAATTTAAATGTGCTACCAAGACAAAAGAAGCTGCTTTCCAATTTCCTTTTTGCTCTTCCCTGTGTGTGCTTGGCTTGGCTTATTTTTGGAGAACTCCCAAGTTTACTTTTTTTTTTTCCCTTGCCATCAATGATATGTTCACTTCTAGAATTTTCTCCAAAACCTTCTCGGGAAATGGGAAGCATTCTGTTTTGCGTTCATTTGTGCTGTCTATATGTGAAAAACTGGGAGTCTGAAAACACTATACTCCCCGTAAGAGGCATGTCCTCCAGAGTCTCAGACGATAAACCCTTCATGGGGGAAAATCCATGTCACCTCAGTAAACAAGCCGCCCCAGCAGCAGAAGTGCTGGCTGAGAGCCAGTGAAAGCTAGAGTCATAGAGGAGAGAGGTGGTGAACCCCACCTGTCACCCAGGGACCAGCAGCAATGGAGGGTAATAGAGAAAGATGCTATCTCATCCCGTTAATTCTTCTCTCATAAGTCTCCCCGCCTTGATGGTTATGATAAACGGCACTGGTTGGTGGCGCTGGTGGCGCTGACTGGTTACTTGCTGGTTACCGAGTGGAAAGGTCACCGTCACGACAGTGGTAGTTTTTAGAGCTTTATTAGGAGGGAAAAGGGGTGGGAGAGAGGGAGAGGGGAGAGCCAGGCCTGGTGGGGGAGGGAAGCAGGGAGCAGAGCAGAGAGCAGAGAGGGAACACAGAGAGAGGGTGTGGGTCTGCATCCGGCTTTTTAAGCCCTACGTAGTCAACAGTACCTACTGATGACGTAAGATGTAAGACCCCGGCTGCGCATGTGCAGATCCTAACACACCTATCCCAACACACAAACTGTGAGTATCTGCCATCTTGGAAGGTGTGGAGGGGTCTAGGTAGGGTGAGGGGTGGTCCAATCCGAGTAGTTCCTGCTCTCTGCAAAGTCCCTGGGATCTATGTGCTGTTGCCATGACTTCCACTGTACTTTGTGGTGCTTTTTAAAAAAACCTTTCTAATGGCTCTTACTCACACTTCTCTTTGGAAGACAGCCTTCTGGTTAATAGACTGCTTCCCTCACAGTACAGAGCCCCGAGATGTCTCCTTGCTTATAGGGTCACTGGGTATTCATTCTCAAGGGGCACTCTCTCTATACCTACATTTTCTTAACTTCAGCAGACCCCTCTAGAGCAGACGCTCTGACTACTGAAGTAACGACTTACAAGTACCCATCTTTCTTAATTAAACCATCTTTCTCCATTTTCCTAAATGCAAAGGTGAATGAGATAATGAGTCCATGGGATCAAGTAGCAGGGAGGGAAGTGAGAAAACTCATTACTGCCACGGGGTTTCTGAGGCCGCTTCCCCCCTCACCCCCCTGACGCCTTGACTCACGGAGGACGGCACTGGGAGGCCTCTCAGTTCTGGGATGACACACCTGTCAGGCCCAGCCAATGTCCTTATAAGGCAACTGCCATGCCTGCCGCTGGCTGCTTCCCTGGCCCATTTTTCAGCACATGATGAAGCAATGTCCCTGGCTTGGGAAGGGCGGGGACAGCATGCTGCTGACTCTCTGTAGTCTGGTTCAGACAGCTCTACTTCCTTTTCTGTTGGGTTTGAAATGAAAACCCTCATTCTGGGAGAACCTTGGGAATGAGGCCACATAATTCCATTTCTCCATTACACGGGAAGCTTCATTGAGCAGCTGCTGTGCTTCCACAACTTCCCCGGGCATTGAACGTAGGAAGTGCTCTACCAGTGAGCTACATCGCAGCCCTGTGCTGGCCGTTAAATCTCACCAATCACTGTTTACAAGGAAGGGACAAGGACCAGTAATAGTGACCCTGGATCAAGCAGGAGTCTGCCTGTCAGCTAAAATGGCAGATTCCAGTCAAATTAGAATTTCAGATTAACAATGGATGCTTTATTTTAGCATGAGTATTGTTGTGGTTTGTTCATGTGCCAGCCTCCAAAATCCGTGTTGAAACTTAATGTCCAATGCAATGATGTTAAGAATGAAGTCTGTAGGAAGTGGTTAAACAAAAGCAGAACCCCACTTGGATGGGGTTCCAGCCTTGGTAAAGGGTTTGAAGGGGTGGGTTTGCCTTTTCTGTTTTTCCTTAGTGTTAAGACACCAGTTTCTTCTCTAGAGGATTCGGCAACAAGATGCTTCCTGGAAGCCTGAGACCGATTTCTTAGCAGATCGGAACCTACAAGTCCTTCACTCTTAGACTTCCAGCTTCTGGAACAGTGACAGATGAAGCTCTGTTGTTTATAAGCCACACTGTCTGAGGGATGTTGTTGTAACGGAACAGTAAACCGAGACAAGTACTTCTCAATTTTGCGTGGGATGGATACTATTATTCATTATTCCCTAGAGATCCAAATTTAACTGGGTATCCAGCTCTCCCACCTTCTCCTCCTCCTCCCTCTCCTTTTTGCTAAATTTGGCGACTCTAGACCACACCCATTTCCATCGTCGTGGTGTGATGCTCTTCCAGAGAGGCATGATTCTGTCCTCACTGGGCCCTGTTTTTACCCACATGTCTGTCTTCAAGGAGGCCCTCCCAGAGCCTGCTTCTCAACCCAGCTCCCCGCCTGCTTTATTTTATTCACAGCCTGACATTACCTTGTGTACTCATTGCCTTGTCTGTCTCCTCACTAGCATGCCCTCCTCAGAAACTCAGGGCCCTGTGTCTTGTTGATGACCATTTCCCCGATACAGCCTGGCATAAAGTGAACATTCAGAAACAATTCTCTGTCTCTGTCTCTCCCTTCCTTCCTCCTCCCCTCCCTCCCTTCCTCCATCCATTCATCCACCCATCCATTCCTCTCTATGTTCCTTCATTTTTCCTGTCTTCAGTGCATCACTGTGAAACCCAGGCTGGTTTTGAACTTGTGCCTCTTCTGCCTCAGCCCCTGCCAAGTGCTGGATTGTTGGTTTTATAGGTGCCACCACACCTGGCCAGAAACTATTCCTTGAATAAGTGGCTTGTTCTGCACGATCGGAAGAGATCTTTGAGTTTCCATGTAGCTTCACAAAGAGAGGTAGGAGAAGAAGGGCACCGGGGAATGCCTGCGGAAGATCGGAGGGAGGGACAGCGTCAGAAACAGAGACAGAAGAAATCGTGAGAGAAGCAGGCTCGTCCTGGGCTCTGTGAGTTCAGAAACGCTGTAGGAGTCTATACAGGCTGCAGGATGCCATCACTAGCCAGGGCAATGCCACACAGAGTTTCAGAGCACAGGCTTGCAGGACACAGACTCAGTTTGTGTCTGGACTCCACACATTGTCAGGTCACGGGCAATCCATAGCCTCTCTAGTCCCCAGGTTCCTTAACTATTCCGTGGGGTGGTGGAAATGAGATAATATTCACAGAGCCCCAGACGCAGCGTCTCAGAGCTGCTGAGTCTATCACGTACGGCACAGGTGAATGCTGTGCCCACAACAGCCATACTCCTGCCCTCAAAATGCACACTCACGGATGCTGGGTCCCAGCCGGTGGCCAAAATCAGGCCCCTTTCCATTTTGTTTTTGTTTCTGAATCACTGCAGAAGGGTTATGGGGCCACAAGGTGGGATTAAAGATTGGCAGGCAGAGGTGTTCTGCGTGTATACGGATGCCAGGAAAGCTCTCCTGCCAGCCGAGTGACTCACAAGCCAGCCTCACCGTGAGAGGATCCAGACTCAGTCACAGCACACACCGAGGCCCTTGAGATTTCTAGGAAATAATTGAAGCTGCAACTGTTAAGCCTAGAGGTGTTGAGGAACACCAAGTCACGGAACACACAAAACAAGGTACAAATGTTGGTGCAGAAGTCAGTGTGACTTTGATGTGGGCAGTCCCTGCGGCGCTGTGCGTCACTTAACCTTCGATCCTGACAGTCCTCCTGTGAGAAAAGCTGTGATATTTTCTGCCGTCTCTTACAGGTTTGGATGGCCATGGGATGAGCAGGGCATGACACACAGGGCTTTGCGATTGGAAACTGCTATATAAAGCCTTGGATCACACTGATGTCATCAGCATTGTCTGTGGGATAGGGGGCTCGGACACTCAGTTGCTGATCTTCAGTTCCATGGCTATCCTGATGTCACCCACACCCTGCACCTCACGGACACACACCCTTTTCCCGGCGCCAGAGTAAAATGGGATTACTGATGCGTCCCTATGGGGTTAAAAATGACACAAACTCATACCCTGGAGCTTCCTCTGCACATCCTTGCCAGCCAGATGTGTGCTCCCCAGTGTGTGGCCAGTGCAGAAGCAGGAAATTAGCGGTGGTTCTGTGTGAACAGCTGTTATAAACATCAGTAAAGCAGCACTTTGCTCTATGAGTAATTGGTTGTGCTTTCCTTGAATTGGACGCCACACATGAAAGTCCCACAGTCCGAGCACCAACGAGACAGACACGGCCTGGGTAGGCTCCAGTTATCCCCGGACCCAGCCACAATGTCTAGCCAGTCCTTAGGTGGAACACTGCATGATGATGTGGGCTGAGGCCGCTGAGCAGGGACAGAACGTACCAGGGCCCATGGCATTGGCCTGAGCTCCGAGGCCCAGCCTTGCTTTTATTACCAAAGTCCTGTGCTTGACTTTATATTATTTTCCTGAGGACAAACATCCTTCTCTCCTTTGTGTGTGTGTGTTGGTGAGGGCTGCCATCAGGCCACAGTGGGCAGGGTCCTTGTCTCAGACTCTGAAATTTCATGCATGCATTCAGCAAATATTAACAAAGTGGTTATATAAATTAGGTTGTAGGGATGTATCAGTGGATAAAACAGGGTTTGAATTCCCCCTCCTTTGTGGAGTTTACTGGACTATGGAGTGTTAGCAGATAATAGCAATGGGAACACAGGAGGGCCGGGAGGTAGGAGTAGGTGTGTGTCTCAGAGAGTAGTGGATTCAGGTGGACAAGCATGGTTAGGGAAACAGCATTTCAGATAAAGACCCAGGATGTGCTCATCTTGGTCAGCTTGACACAGACTATGGTCACCTGGGAAGAGGGACCCTCAGTTGAGGAATTGCCTACAAGAGATTAGCTTGTGGGCATGTCTGTGGATATTTCCTTTAAAAACAAAAAAACCAACAACAAAATTCTTTTTAGATTTATCTTTTTAGTACTTTATCTGCATGTATGTATATGTACCAGATGTGTGCCTAGTGCCTGCAGAAGTCAGAAGAGGGTGTTGGATCCCCTGGAACTGAAGTTGTAGATGGTTGTGAATCACCATTTGTAGGTGTGGGAACCAAACCTAGGTCCTCTGTAAGAGCAGCAAGTTCTCTTATCCACTGAGCTACCTCTCCCACCTCCATGGGTATTTTCTTAATGAATGATTGCTGTGGGCAGTGCTGCCCCTGGGCAGGTAGTCCTGGGTTGTTTAAGAAAGCAAGCTGAGCAAGCCGTGGGGGAAAGCTAGTAAGTGGTGTTCTGCCGTGGTCTCTGCTGTGGTTCCTGCCTCCAGGCTCCTGCCTTGAGTTCCTGCCCTGGCTTCTTTCTGGTGGACTGTGACCTGGCAGTTGTAGATGAAATAAACCCTTTCCTCCTCCAGGCTGGTTTTGGTCAATGTTTTATTGTAGCAACAGGAAACGAACTAGAGAGGTCCCTAACATTTGGAAACATAACTCATTTTCAAAAAAGAATATATTCAATATCTACCAAAGAAACCCGTGAAAAGCTGTTTTTAAGCACTTGTTTACTGTTTACTTTTAAGACAATGGAGGTATTTTGAAGAGCATAGATGTTTATGGTCATGGGTTCAGTTGTGGGTTTTTTTTTTTTAATTAGCCATGTATCTGACTTATTCCTGAATTTGTTTCAATTGCTTTATGTTGAGAGAGTTTGGTTCTTAGAGATAAGTCATAAAAAGTATTCACACAGTAACTATAGTTGTAAATTCATTGTGTGCTTCAAAATAGCTAGTAGTGAGTATTTCAAATTATTCCAACACACACACACACACACACACACACACACACACACACACACACACGAAGTATTTGAGCTCAGGGATATTCCAGATATCCTGATGTGACCATTGTACATTGTGCAGATGTATTTGAATAGAAATGTTAGATTATACCCCATAATTGTGCACAATTGTTATGTGACAATTAAAATAAGTAAGGAGAGGTTTGTTTTATTTTTTAAAAAACAGTTTGACTGGAAATACCAGGATTCTTGAAACATATCCAAGGTTTCAGTTGTAGACTAGGTGGGCATTGTGAGTTGAGCACTGAACACCAACATCTAAGTGTTTTCATGTCTTATGTCCAATGTAAAAGTTAAATATAGTCCCAACACAGGGTGGGTGCTCATGCAGCATTTATCTAGCGTCACCCAGTGAGGAGGGGAAGGGAGTGACCACCTGGCTTTGCTAACATGAGTTTGGTTGACTATGACTCAGGGTATTATATTTGTACACATTGATTTAGATGTCACTCACTGGGCTAACTTCAAGAGACTGGGTATCAAGACAATAATCTTTCTAACCAGTGACGGATACAGATACACTTATTGAATATTCAAATCAGTTGAAAAGACAGATTCTTCTGACTACATCATACACAGAACACTCCCTCGGCAGCATGAATGAATACACTGGTGGTATCTAACATGTTCAGATTTCATACAGATCACATCAGATGAGGTTATCGTAATGTTACAGTTCATTTCTCAGTGATTTGAAGCTCAAATGTGTAGTAGTTGTAAACATCGCATTCTTTGCATTTAAAATAGAAAGAACTATGGACATGGTGCAAAAATGAAAAGGTAAAGAATATTTGGTGACAAATAGTCCTGTCCCCACCACTCTGTACTTAACATGTTTTTCTCCGTAGGCAGCCACTGTTACAGTTTTATGAACCTCAATCTCTCTCTGTCTCTCTGTCTCTGTCTCTCTCTGTCTCTCTGTCTCTCTGTCTCTCTCTCTCTGTCTCTCTCTCTCTGTCTCTCTCTGTCTCTCTCTCTCTCTCTCTCTCTCTCTCTGTGTGTGTGTGTGTCTGTGTCTGTGTCTGTGTGTCTGTGTGTTTCTTACTTTGGGTTACCCCAGAAACAGCTTTACACACCGCATCATCTGATAGACACTCCCAGGAAACACCTGTGAAGGGCTAAGCACAAAACCCTGGAAGGGATGTCAGCTGGAGAGAGAAAGAAGATGGAATAAATCACCACTGTGGGCAGAAGAGCAAATCCTGCCAGGGATGCTGGGAGCCAGACCAGGACTTAGGACTCAGAGTTATTTCTCCCGAGGGAAATGAAGCTGGGGTTTTATAACCAGCTCTATTGTTTTAAGAGCTGGCGAGTGTGGGCAGCCAGCCACGTGGCCAGGCCCAGTGGACTCTGGCGGTCAGGGAAAGCGGTGCAAGATATGAAAGCTCAAAGATACGCAAGGGCCAGCATTTAAAGCAAACCAGTATGGATTGCGATGTTAGAGAGCAGCGTGGACAGGCAGAGCTCCATTATCACCTCCGGCATTATTCAAAGATTTTGATCGAAATTTGAACCTGATGCTCACAGATATGCCAGCCCAGTCCTGTGACTATCAGACTTCCCTAGAGCTGATGATCTGAAGGACTCTGGCATTTTGCAGGGTCTGAATTCTGCCATTCATTCCCAGTTCCTTTCCCATCTAACTTGGTCAGGTTTCCAGCCTGGCAATACAAGTGACTCCCACTTGTGTTTAGGTGTGTATGTCTCTTTGACTGTTTATGTGTTCTCATAGCTTGGGAACCTTTCCTTTCTTCTTACCCACCTAATCCTCTCCCTCCTGTGTGGCTGTGGAAGCCTCAGAGAGATGAGGTGTACAGTGTTTACTAAGGCATCTGGTGCTCTGCAGTGCTCAGCTGCCTGTCCATTACCCACCCATCTAAGGACTTGAGAGGCAGTCCCCAGTTCCTTGGCCTGAGTTACCTAGAATGATGGCTTGTCTGTCTGCCCGCCTCCAACTGCGTCAGGGGATTCACAGTGGCAGGAAGCAGATGTACCCATCTCTGTGCTCCATTGCTGGCACATTACCAATGCAGAATAAATGCTTCTGAACAGAACTGAGCTGAGGATACCACATAGTGGCCATGCTTGAGTGTGTAGGGATTATGAGAAAGGAGAAGCCCACAGAGGGTGGTGGCGGAAGGCTCTTGGGTAAGGTCGCCTCCTTGTTCTTCCTGGGAAGATTTGAGGATTGGGGTTTAATTTTCTCAAGAGATTCCCCCTCTCCTTCCATCTATCTCTGTTTCTCCCTTTCCTGTAGTCCATCCATAGTTAATTTCCGAGTCTTTACCATGTACTGGGTACTGTTTCAGGTGATTCAGTGGTGCACAGAAAAAGGATAACCTTGTCTTTAAGAACTCATGTCCTTTGAAGGGACAGAATGGTCTGGTTCCTTGGACTGTCCCCAAATGTGAAACAAGGACAGCAACAACAGACATGCCAAAGTAGATGAGGGAGAGCCCACAAGGCCTCAACCCTGCACAAAGTGACTGATTTTTGAGCAACAGCAAAACCAAGTCAACAGAGGAAAAGCACTATAGGATGGCAGGGATTTTTGACCCACGTGTCACATCTTACATGAAATTATCTCTTGTACCGTTGCCTTCTGGATCTACAGAGTCTAGAACAAGGGGTTGGCTGATGGAAACACCAGACAGTTTAGGAAGAGGAGGAAGCTGGAGGGAGTCAGGGAGACTCATCACTTAGAAACACTAAACACTGGTCTGTGGTCAGAATATGGAGGCCCCAAAGAAATGCAAACTCTAGTCCCTGGAAGAGCTGCTGTCTAGAGTGGGACACTAGAGCTGCACCTGAGTTATGAGCTGCTCCACTGGGATGGCCCTGTAGGTAACAACTCAATTTTTAAAATAATTTCATTAGAATTAATTAATAGGCAAAAGTATACAGGGTAGCCAGCACAAGCAGGTCCTGTGTACCCTGCACCTACTTTTCTCCAAGAAAGCGACATTAATACAATGCAGGCCCCATTCAGATTTTGCTAGTTTTTCATAGAGTACAGCAATTTTATCATGTGTAAAGTCATAACAGCCACTAAAATAAAGATGGAACTCTCCAACATCACAAAGCTATCCTTTGCAATTACAACATGTTACACTTTTACACTTACAATGTAAGTTACACTTTTGCAATTACAACATGCCCCCTCCCACCACCACCACCACCACCACCACCAAGAAGGAGCTTTGAGAGGTCTTTGTGGATATGTGGTTGCTGATGCTCTCTATTAGTCTGTAGCACACACACTCTCTCTCCCTCTGCTCTCCTCGCCACTCTCCTTCCCTTCTGCAGAGCTGGAACTGAATCCCGGGCCCTGAACATTCTAGGTCAGAGCTCTACGGAGTTGCACCCCAGTCCTTTCTTTCTTTCTCTTTTAAAAAAGGGTCTTTACAGTCATTTTAATTTCGAGAAAGGACAGTTAATCCTTTTTTTCTTTTGTTGATTATAGTTTTAGTGTTGTGTTTAAAATTATTCACTATTCCTGATCCCAAGTATTATTTTTCTCATAAACTTTTATAGTCACGCTGTATATTTATATTTATGGTCCACTTTGAGTTAGTTTCGTGCAAGATGTGAGACATGGGTCAAAATCCCTGCCATCCTATAATGCTTTTCCTCTGTTGACTTTGTTTTGCTCTTGGTCAAAAATCAGTCAACTTTGTGTAGGGTTGAGGCCTCATGGACTCTCCCTCATCCCTTTGGCATAACTGTTGTTGTCTTTGATAAGCTCATGCTGGGGGGAGGTGCAGTCGTATTGGTGAGACTTCATGCGTGTAGCTTCTGACATCGCTAGGAGACACAGTCTCACAGCTAATTCCCTGGTCCTCTGGCTCTTACAGTCTTTCCGACCGTTCTTCTGCAATGTTCCCTGAACCATAGTTGTGGGAGTATTTTGCAGATACATACAGTGGGACTGAACTTCACAACTCTGCATTTTGATAGGTTGTGATTTTCCGTAATAGTTTCCATCTACACAAAGAACTACAGACAACTAAGGAATGCTCAGAGAGGGAGAAATAGTCTTCTCCTGCTAACAGCACCTCAGTTGGTTAACATATATATATAATAAATGGTAAGCCATGAGAACATACACATGACCAGCATTATGCAGACTGTGTGGATTACATTTAGGAATACAAATAGTTGCATATAATAACAATTTAATGTAAAAAGAGGGAATGAATTGAAAAGAGAGCAAGGAGGGGTATTTGGGAGAGTTTAGATGGAGGAAAGGGAAGGGAGAAATGTTGTGATTATAACGTAATCTCAAAAAGAAAAGAAAAAAATCGGTCATCTGTGTAGGTGGATTTCTGTTCTGCTCCACAGTTCTAGCTGTCCTTCCACTGTGTACATTTTCCTTATCATCATAGTGATATGATATAGTATAACTTAGATAGAATGATTTATCCCTTTGGTTTTCTTTTCCAAACATTTTTTCAACTATTCTAATCCTGCTGATTTTCCATAGAAATTCAATAATAATGTTATCTAAGTCTGCAAAAATTCTTGCTGGGATTTTGACAGGAGTTATGTTGAATGGACAGAGTAACTTCAGGAGAATTGATATCTTTGCTGTGTTGAGTGTTCCAGTCAGTGAACATAGTATATTTTTTCTATTTATTTACAACGTCCTTAATTTCTTTTGTCTTTCTGTGGTTTTCAACAGAAAGATACATGTTTTGTTGGAATTCTACCTGCAAATTTTATTGGGGGACACTGTAAATGGCAGTATGTGTTGGCTGTTGTGTCCACATGGTCTTTGATGTTATATAGAAACATTATTTGTGTGTGCTGATTTTGTGTGCTATTATTATTATTAAGAATATTTTTTATTTGCTTGATTGCCTTTTGCCTTTTGGATTATTTGAGGTTTTGTATGAGATAATGAGGCAGCATGTCCCTGGAAAGTGAGGACGGTTTTATTTCTCTTTCAAGTTATATGTCATCACGATAATATTATCAACCTTGAGCCCACCCGACAAAAAGTTATTTCATGTCCAAATACCCTGCTTCCCTACTCATGTCTGGATCATCTCCCCATTGTTCACCCTGTGCTGAGGGAATGTGGACTCACCCTTAGAACAAATCAAGCTCTGTTACTAGGAAAAACATCTGGAAAGAATAAGATACATTCCAAAGCGAAGAGGAAGGATTCAGGGACTTTTTTCATCAAGTCACTCCATGAGCAAGGGTCACTGAAGGGTGGCACTGTGAACTCTGTGTTCCCTTAGGTGAAGACCACCCAGGGCTCTGGGATGACCTTCTCAGATCCATCCAGGGAGATGAGCAAATTCTGTCTCACCACTGGCCAAGGTCAGAGCCTCTGAGGTAGCCCAAGAATGGGGACTGACCCCTGGGTCTCAGGAAAGAGTAGAGTGATGATCTCTATGGTTTGGAGAGGCTCTCCCTCATCCTAAATCTAGAGGTGTTTTCCGTGGGTCAATGTCAATCAGTTCTTATTTCTTATTTTATTTAAAAATGTGTGTGTGTGTGTGTGTGTGTGTGTGTGTGTGTGTGTATGTGTGTGTTGTGTTATGTTGGTAAGTATACATGTGTGTGCAGGTACATATAGAAGTTAGAGATTGGTGTTGGGTGTCTTCCTCAATCGCTCCTCACTTTATTTTTTTGAGACAGGGTCTCTCCCTGAACCTGCAACTCACTAATTTGGTTAGGTTGGCTGGCCAGCTAGCACCAGGGATCCTTCTGTTTCTGCCCTGCCTGTCCTGGGATCACAGGTGTGCACATCTACAATGGATTTTAGGTGCAGCCTGGGGGTGTAACCTCAGTTCCACACTTGTAATGCTAGGTATTTTACTAACTGACCCACCTCCCCAGCCCAGGCTTTGCTGACTTTGCCCTGAACTGAGAAGCTGTGTGCTATGGGGGCTCAAAGAACACCAGATTACATGTAGTCATGGAGAAGGAAAATAAGACAATGATTCCTGCCTTTATTCACAGCAGTATGAATTTGTTTGAAAATAGAAAATTATGATGAAAGCATCATTGAAAGAGCTTCTCAAAACAGAGTCTAAGGCCATTGTGGAAGCAGGACTCTGCTTGCCTGGAACGTGAACTTTGGTCTCCTCCACCCTTTGGCAAGAGACATCTTGAATGACCAGAACAACTGAAGGATTACATTGTACCTGAGTCTCGAGAACATTCCCCTTCTGCTCATGCAGTCTCCCTCTCTTTTAAATCTATCTGGTAGTCAGTTGGTGGCTGCTCCACCTCAATACTCAGTATTCCCTAGGAGTTCCCAGTTCTCCTGTCTTTAGAACTGTTGAAGCCACATCTTCCAAGCAACCTGAGACCCCCCCTCCCCCCAGATAAAGTCCTTTTTACTTTGCAGTTCCTGATTTGGGGGTATGGACAGCTGAGACATGCAAAGACAACTCCCATCATATCAGCAGGGTTATTTTCCTTTTATCGCTTAAGTGTTGAGCAATCCATGGCTAAAGTATGCCAAAGCATTAGACTCCAGTCAGTGCATTACTGATATACTTGCTAAAAGTGAATATGTTAAAACTAAAACTGTGAGAATGTACTTGACTAAATACTTGGCTGTGGATATGTTTATTTAATCTTGAACAGTATTTTTATTTGTGAAGTTTTATTTCTATTTAAAGTTAAGGCCAGCTTGAAAATGGTATATTAAATTAGCAGAGAAGGTAAAGACAAAATTTAAATGGGATATTAAATTCGTGTTTTCGTGGCAGACCCCTGGCCATATGCACTTGAATCGCTGTCATAGTAGGAAATAACAGCACTGCTTAGCAGCTTCAGCAAGAGCCAGAGGATTCCATCTGAGACACAAATTCTGGCAGTGTAAGACTGAGCCAAAGACAGTAGGTATTTGGGCTCCACCAGTGGTGAGACGCCGCTCCTTCATGGCATGTGGAATCTGACCTCTTCTGATCTCACCATTCACTAGTATCTGAATCCCATCAGCCATCTTAACACTGGCCATTGGATGTCAAGGGGGCACTGCCCATGCTCTTCAGGAAAACCTTTGAGTCACAAGACCCAAGGCTGAGATCTGGGAAGCTCAGGCATCTTCCTTCTAGCTCAGCACTTCCAGACTCTCTCCTTTGTGCCCTTGAAGTCCCAGCGCTGCATCTGATAATTTTGTGCCTTCTGTTATCTCTTATCTTCTTGTTCTGATGGTCCTTGACCATCCTGGGAGTCAAAAGGTGTTATGGGTTATTTGTACATGTGGAATATTCCTGTACACTGTGTGAACATATGTCACTGTGATTGGTTTAATAAAGAAGCCGACTGGTCTATAGCTAGGCAAGATAAGGTTAGGTGGGAGAACCAGACTAAGAGAATGCTGGGAAGAAGAAGGAGGAGGAGGATTCTTAGGAATTACCTGCCAGACTAGGAAGAAGCAACATGAAAAGTACATAGATGAAGTAAATGAGCCTCGGGGCAGCACATAAATGAATAGAAATGGGTCAATTTAAGTTATAGAAGCTAGTTAAAAACAAGTCTAAGCTATCAGCCAATAATTTATAATTAATATAAGAGAGCAGGCTGGCGGGACATAAAAGTCTGCTTACATGTACACTGTATAAAGATGTGTTGCTGTGATTGGTGTAATAAAAAGGTGAATGGCCAATAGCTAGGCAGGAGAGGATAGGTGGGACTTCTGGGGAGAGAAAGGAAGAGGAAGAGGAATCTAGGTGCATAGAGAGAAACTGGAGACTCAGAAGAAGTCAGATATATGGTACAGAGCAGAGGTAACTGAGCCATGTGGCAGATTGTAGATTAATAGAGACAGGCAGGTTAATTTAAGTTATAAGAGCTAGTTGGGAAAAAGCCTAAGCTAAGGGCAAGCTTTTATAATTAATAATAAGTCTCTGTGTCATTATTTGTGGGCTGGTGGTCCAAGAAAGTCCAACAAGAAAGCTTACTACAAAAAGGAAATGCTTCCTTTCCTGTGATGCATTTGTGGTGAGAAGCCACTTCAGGTATCCCATGAACCTCAAATCCAGGGGTCGCACAGAACCTGGATTTGCTAGGATTTCTTTTCAGATTTTGTGACCAAGAACACTGGCTTGCAGGAGCTTTGAAGAACTCATATTTTTGGCCTTGCTTTGCTTAGGTCTTGCTTCTAGTCTACAGAGATCTGTCTCTCCAGTAGGATGGGGTTTTCATCTCAAATGGCAACAGGGCTTTTAGATGTAAGCTGGCCACTGCAGGAACATATAATTTGTGAGGAATCACATGTTCAGTGGTAGATCTGAGATTCCTTTGCTATTTTTTTTGGCATTTATAAACCCCTTTCATTGGTGAAAGTTGTCTATGGCCATTTTGGAAGAGGCTAGTGTATTCAGGGAAATGAAATCAATAAACCGAATAGCAAGCCTCAACACAGTCCTGAGCTGACATTTGTTCATCTCACCAGACAGAACTGCCTAGAATAACTGAGCTATGATGGTCAAAACTACTTTGCATGTTTGGTTTACTTTTAATGGTGACCTGTATTTGGAAGTTTTCCTGTGTCCCACTCAGTCCTGCAGCCACTCAGACCCAAATAATCACACAGAGACTTATATTAATTACCAATTGCATGGCATGTGGCAGGCTTCTTGCTAGCTACCTCTTATAACTTAAATGAACCCTTTTCTATTAATCCATGTTTTGCCATGTTCCGTGGCTTACCGGTCTGCTGGCATGTTGTTCCTTGGGCAGCAGGCTGGCGACTCTCTGCCTTTCCTTTCTCTTCCTGTCTATCTTCTTGGATTTCTGCCTACCTCTAAGCTGCCTTGCCATAGGCCAATGCAGCTTTATTTATCAACCAATCAGAGCAACACATATTCATAGCCTACAGAAAGACATCCCACAGCAGAGATGAGTAGGATTTGGCAAGGAAAACCTTCCTCCTAGATGAGCCACTGTCTTCTGTCAAAGCTAACAAAATTCTGCCCATATGAAGGCTGCTTTCTTGGCTTCTGGAGAAGAGGAACCTCTTCTCTACTTATACTCCAAACCCTATACTGCTTTTTTTTGAAGCCCCCATTCAGTAGAGTTTGGAGCCACTGACCAGCAACCTCATCAACACACTGATTTTGTTCAATGACCACAGATGAATTTTTTCTTAACCTTTCTGTCTTGTTTCATTTGAAGACATGGATGTTTTCAGGCTTCCCTTCAATCATTTATTCTTCTAAACATGTGTGTGTGTGTGTGTGTGTGTGTGTGTGTGTGTGTGTGTGTGTGTATGCATGTATGTGTGTTCAGTGTGTGCAGGGTGTATGTGTACATAGGCTATGTGAGTGTGTGTGTGTTCAGTGTGTGAAGGGTGTGTATGTGAAGAATGTGTGTGTGTGTGTGTGTGTGTGTATGTGTGTGTGTAGGGTGTATGTGTTCAGTGTGTATGTGTGTGTGCAGGGTGTGTATATGCACAGGGTGTGTGTGTGAGTGTGTGTGTGTGTGTGTGTGTGTGCCTCAATTCGGTAGTAATGGATTGCTTTTTCCTATCCACGGAATGGTGAACCTTTTTATTGTTTAGGTTTTGAACTGATTGAATGAGGACCACTCCTATCAAGGATAGCAATCTCCTTTACTTTCTATCAGCTAAAATGTTTGTCTTATCCAAAAACATCTTTACAGAAATACCCAGAATACTATTTGACTAGATATCTGGACAACTTGTGACCCAATTAAGTAAACCACACAAAAAAATTGCCGTTGCATGAACTTAGCATGGACCAGTGAGATTCTTTTAGAAGACTGTGAAGTTTAGAACCTTCTTTTCATTACTCCTCAGGTTTTCTTACCTGCCAGGTCAAGGGATGATAGTTGAGAAAAATGTTCCCTATACCCTGTTCCTAAGATTGCAGTAATGGCCATTTCCCACTGTGCACTGACTATGGGCTAGCTATTCAGCAAATATCTCTCTAAAATCTCATGTAAATCCTCTCTCCTACTGAACTCACATTCATGGAGGGGTCATAAAAGCAGCTTATTGGACATTAAAGATGTCAGACTTGCGAGGGGACTAGTAAGTTCGGTCAGGGAAGAAAAGACAGGGCTGGAATTTGGGCAATCATTCTGGCATCTTTTTTTATCAGACTCTCCTGTGAAGTAGGTCCACACAACAGGGCCTGAAAATTCCAGTAATTCCAATGAAGTCTGTCACCACCGAGCTCAGGTCCTTGATGGTGACCTCAAGCTGTCACACATATGTTGGCAGACATTAGTTCGAACACTGGCTGACTCAGAAACTCAACAGCTCAATTCCTGGCATGCTTCAGAATTTTATTTTCTCTCTGTTATTAATCCATGTTCAAAATACTCTGGCACAGCAAGATGTGGGGAATAGATGTTTCCAAGCTGTCTGGTCTTTGATTAGCAGAGTTCAGCTGGTACTGGGTAGAGATGGGGAAGCAGGCTGGCTCTTGACTTCATAGAAAGTAGATTGCAAGCCTGGGCAAGCCAGTTTTTCAAGGGAATGAGTTTCTACCAGGAACGTGTTAGGAGGTTTGAGAGGATGATAATCTAGAGGGCCACCAACCATTGTTTAATAATGCTTCCTTTTGGTGATTTGTGGCCTAGAAAGTCCCTAGTCATTCTTCTGAGGTTCTTTCCAACTCTCAATCCAAGGGCAGCTTTATCCCAAGAGCCTTCCACACTACCTCCCTCTCTTCTCTGGCCTGCTCCTTCCCAAGGCTATGGGGAAATTGTCTTTCACTTCTGAAAAAATGTGTGGGTTGGTTTTAAAAGGGACTTTTGCGATTTCGTCCAAAGCTGCCGAAGACCTGATAAGAGCATCTCAAGAGGACAATGTGGTTCTTTGGACTGTTTCAGACAGTTGGTGAGTAGTCAGAATGCATGAAAGGTGGGAGTTGGTTAAGAAGATTCATCCAGGCAGAGGCTTTGGAAATGGCCTATTGTCTAAAAGCGGCGTGAGTCACAGTATGCCAGAAAGGTCTGTGACCCTGTGATCTAACTACACTAAGTCTGGCCCTTCCCACCCCTCTCTGCCCTCTAAAGATAGGACCAAAACAAATGCCCGGGCTTTACTTTCTAGTCTTCATATCAGGAGGTCCCTCCCATGACCCCTGACCTTTATTGAGCCTCCCTGGACCTCTCATCAGATTCAACATGATTCATGTCAGTCTTAGACAAAGAGTTCTTTTCCCTGGACCTCCTTCCCCTTACCTACTCCATTCCAGCCACGTGGGGCCATTGTGAATCCACCAGGCTCCCGTAGCCTACAGTCATCTTCAGTGATTTCTTCTGTCTGGGGAGCACGGGCACCAGACAGCAGTGTGGCGCGTCCCCCACTTCCTCTGGCACTCTGCTCAGCTGTTCCTTTCTTAGGGAAGCCTCTCTAGCTGTGCCAGTCATAAGGTCATGGTCCTTGCCTTACCCTCAGCTCCGGACTTCTCGTTAGTTCTCTCATGCGCTTCTGGAGCTAACATGTCACAGACTGAGTTGATTATATTTTGCTGTTTCCACGTCACATGAAAGAATTTCTTGATTTCACTTTTTTATTGTCAGTTATACACACCAGCGGTTTCTCTCTGTGGCGATTCCATACACATGTGTATTGTGGTTTGTCTCCTGCCTCTTCTCTTTCCTTTCTCTACTCGCGCCTCATCTACAGTTAGGTGGTCACCTTTAAAAAAGCTTTGTTTTTAGAGTTCGTGGTGTTGAAAAGAGAAAGAGAGAGAGAGAGCAGCAGCAGTGGGTTTGGAAACGAATCTGATGCTAAATCACCCTTGGGAAACGAGTGTTATTAGAAGTGAGGGCATTGAAAACATGGAAACCATGATCAGCCCTTGAGATGGGACAGCATTAAAAATAGACAGTGTAGGGGCTGGAGAGATGGCTCAGAGGTTAAGAGCATTGACTGATCTCGCAGAGGTCCTGAGTTCACTTCCCAGCAACCACATGGTGACTCACAGCCATCTGTAATGAGATCTGGTGCCCTCTTCTAACATTGTGGACATAATAAGTAAATCTTTAAAAAAAAAAAGACAGTATATTGTGTTGTGTTGTGTTGTATTGTATTATAGCAGTGACAGCATGATGAGGCCTTAAAGGGGGAAGGGAGGCTTCTTTTTAAAATGTGGAGGGGAGGCTGGAGAGATGGCTCCCCACTTATGAGAATTTGCACTCAGGAGAGGGGAAGAATAGGGTCAAAATATTTTTAAACTTAAAATTTGTTTTAAATAATGAAAAAGAAAGAAAGAAAGAAAGAAAGAAAGAAAGAAAAGGAAAGAGAAGAAGGCTGGAGCGATGACTTAGCAGTTAAGAGCACTTGATGCTCTTGCAGAGGACGCAGGTTCAACTCCCAGCATCCACATGGCAGCTCACAACCATCTGTAACTCTAGCTCGAGGGGGTCCAGTGCCTGTTCTGACCTCCACAGGCACACACATGATACACCTACATGTGTATCAGACACTGGCCACAAGCCTACAGACAAAACACTCCTATACATAAAACAAAAATAAATGAATCTAGACACCGGTTAAATGGTATCTCAGTTAGGGTTTCTGTTGCTGCGACGAAACACCACGACCAAAAAGCAAGTTAGGGAGAAAAGGGTTTATTTGGTTTATACTTCCATATTGCTGTTCATCATTGAAGTTAGGACAGGAACTCAAACAGGGTAGGGTCCTGGAGGCAGGAACTGATGCAGAGACTATGAAGGGATGCTGCTTACTGGCTTGCTTCCCCTGGCTTGCTCAGCCTGTTTTCTTATAGAACCCAGAACCACCAGCCCAGGACTGGCACCACCCACAATGGGCTGGGCCCTCCCGTATGGATCACTAATTGAGAAAATGCCTTACAGCTGGATATTACGGAGGCATTTCCTCAGCTGAGGCTCCTTCTCCTCTGATGACTCTAGGTTGTGTCAAGTCGATATAAAACCAGCCAGTACATATGGCTCAGTGGTTAAGAGCGCTTGTTGCCTTGCAAAGGGCCAGGTTTGGTTCCCAGCACCCACATAGTTGCTCACAACCATCCATACCTCCAGTTCTAGGGGACCTGATGTCTTCTTCTGACCTCCAAGGATACCAGGCATACATGTAGTACACATAAATACATGCAGGCAAAGCATTCGTATTCTTAAAATAAAAATAATCTAAAAGAACTATAAGAAAATCTGTAAATTTTAAAAAACGGTGTTATTTTGGTGTACTTAAATTTGCTTTTAAATTTGAGACTGGCAGTTTTCCCTTGGAAAGTAGTACACTGTTATTTGTCCCTTGCCTGGTGTTAAAGTGAAAATAATAAAGCAAAAATTTTGGTTCAATCAATTCATCTAATAAAAAATTATGAACCGATGGTGGCACATTCCTGTAATCCCAGTACTTGGAGGTAAGGGGATCACTGTGAGTTTGAGGCCAGCTTGGGCTACATCATAAGTTGCCAGGCAAGCCTGGGCTACATATTGAGACCCTGTCAATAGTGTTTCTTACTATTCCAAGGGGAGAGATGCAGTTAAGAGTGCTTAAGCGCCGACACTACTCTAGGCCCTTGGAAGGGACTCCTCTGCTTCATTCCCTCGGCACCTTTAGAAGATGAGTGATATTGTTTGGATAAGAAACATCTCCCAGTGACTCTGTGTTAAGGGCTGTCTTGCAGCTGATGGTCTTTGGAAATGACTGATTCTTGACAGCTTTGACATTACCAGTGGATTAATTCCATGTGATTTCAACGAGAATGACCTCACATATTTGAATGCTTGGTCCCCACTTGGTGGAACTGTTTGGGGAGAATGGGGAGATATGGCCTTGAGGGTGGGATTTGAGGTTTCAAAATCCCACATCATTCCCAGTGAACCCCCCCTTTCTTTCTTTACCTGGTGGTTGTGTCTTAAGGTGTGAGCTCTTGGCTACTGTTCCAATGCCATGTCTGCCTGCCTGCTGCCATACTGCCCTCCATGATGGACATAGACTCTAATTGTCTAAAACTGTAAGCCTAAGTAAACTCTATGGTGTGTGTGTGTGTGTGTGTGTGTGTGTGTGTGTGTGTGTGTGTGTGAAAGTACTTACTGTTTCTTTAAGTGGACCTCAGTTTGGTTCCTAGAATCCTCATGGAGTTTTAACCATTTGTAACTCAAGTTCCAGGGGATGTGATGCCCTTTCTGACCTCTTCAGGTTCCTGCATGTACATGGTACACATACATACACTCCCTCATCCACACATATACATAAAATAAAATAAAAAATATTAAAAAATAAAATGTGGAGGGAATTTCATTAAGAGGGATAGCTTAAAGGGAAAAAGAGTTAGCTGCCATGTTCCAGATAACGGGAAGGGCATAGGTGGAGGCCCAGAGGAGACTCTTCAGAAAAATCCTTGGGACAAAGGAAAATATCTAACTTTTGTATCCTTTCAGGGGGTAGTAGGAAGTTCCACACCACATGATTTAGCTCAAACAGCTTCGCATGTGTTACAAAGAGCATGCAGGAGCCAGGAAGTAGGTAGGACCAGAAATTAGCATCTGTGGAGCCACAGCACAGCACAACTTCTTAACTCTCTGTCCTAAATAGACAGCTGAAGGGGGCATGACCTGATTTCTTCATGTTATAGGATCTGGCCACTTAGAGTGACCCATATCTTAAAACAGCAAGGCCGTGATCTGACACATATATAGGAAAAAAACAAGTATTATTCATCTTTCCGTGTCTGACTGATTTCAATTAACATACTGATGTCTAGTTCCATTCATTTTCTGCTCACAGCATGACTTCATTCTACTTTATGGCCAAGTAACACGTGTGTGTGTGTGTGTGTGTGTGTGTGTGTGTGTGTGTATCACATTTTCTTTAGCTAGTCAAAAGATTATAGGCACAGGGCTGCTTCTGTAACTCAACTACGATGAATAGAAAGCAGAGGTTTCCTAACCTGTTTGTTCACTGTTGAATCACATTCCAGGGCTCAGAAGTATAATTGGCACACCCCACACATACACTCAGCAGTTTAGACGAAAGAAATCAATGATAAATCGTTAAATGAATCGTTACGATGTGTCCAGATTTGAGCTTCACAAGTTTGATGTGGGAAGCAGGCTGCCTGTCCTGAAGATGTTAATAGTACACCTGGAAAAACAATGCTAAGAGAACTGGTGGTTCTGTTGTTTTTCACTGGGAGACACAGACTTGCTCGGAAGTATTCTCAGGAGTTGGAGCGTGGCTGCGAGCCTGTCTGTGGGGTAGCATTGGTTCAGGAGGCAGCAAGCATTCCCCAGCCAAAGGCAATATTGTAAACTCGTCCTTTTCTTTCTTCCCGTGTTTTCTCTTGTTCCGTCTCTGGTCCTACTCATCAGTCATCCTCCTTCTCTCTTTTGTTCCACAGGGAGCTTCTCAGCCTGATGGTCACCACTGCTGTGGTGGGCAGACTTCTCACACCTCATGAGTTACCGGACCCCAGAAGGAGGTGCTTGTCACCAGGTCCCCAGTCTTAGAACAGTCTTTCTGTAGTTCTTGAAGCAGGGAGCCATGTGTAAGTTAGCCAAGCCCAGGACGTGACTAATACAAGATGGTTGAGAATGATCCTTTGAATTTTAAAATACATTGCTTTTCAGTATAGTAACATACACATTGGGATAGAAAAATTGAAGTATAGGCAGGAAAAGATAGCCTGGAGTTGTAGGCATTCGAATGATTTTCAGGTGTACTATCTCCCTTTCATAGATGCTCTGTCTTTCTTTTAGGAACATGATGTCATAGGCTGTGCTGCTATACCATAATATCTGTGGCCTGGCAGTTAATAAAGAATAGAGAAGGGTTTCTTCACAGTTGTGGAGGCTAGAAAATCTTGGTCATGGCGCTGACAGACTTGCTTGTCTGTTGAGGTCTGCTCTCCATTTCCAAGATGGCGTCTCATTGCTGCATCATCCCGAGGGAAAGAATACTCAGTCTTCACATGATGGGAGACAGGAGGGCAAGTGAGCCTAAGGCTGCATGAAACCCCTGTAAGAAGCACCTTAATCTCATTCACTAGAGGTGGAGCCCTTATGGCCCAATAGAGACACAGTGATGTGGCTAGAGTTTTCCTGCCTGGCCCACAGTCAGGATAAATCTCTTTCAC
>CABHPP010149325.1:44850-64473 GCA_902168425.1 Peromyscus attwateri
TAGAATGGGAATTTCAGTGTTCCTCTCCTCTGGAAGGCACAGGTCTAGAAGTTGAACAGTTGCCATGATGGCGGGACCTCATACTTCTCTAGTAACTAGCACACTTAAAAAATCTCCAGGTAGTGGAGCTGGGAGCTGGGAGCCAGGAATGTACTATACTGTGCTTTCTAAGGGTATTTGACACAGAAAATCAATCTCTTTTCTCCTTTTCTCTTCTCCTCCTCCTCCCCCTCCCCCCCCCACTTCTCTGCATTTCTAAAGACTGCACAGGGCACAAGAAAGGCTGTATGAAGCCTCCGCCTGTGAGAGAGCTGTCCTGAAAGTTCAGAACAGGGTGGTGACCTCTATTGGTCACAGAGACACATGCTGCAGGGGAGGAGTTGGGGGAGGGGCTGGGGCAGGGTGGGCTGCCTGGCACAGGTTGGCAAGGATTACCATATGGTGAGGAAGCCCTAGGTGTTGAGAGGCAGCCTTGGCTCAAAGCTGGCCCGTGTTCTCTGGCAGGGCCAGGGCCTTCTGATCAGCAACCTGGGGGTGGTAACCATGTCTCCTGAGGACTCCACTTCCCCATAAGAGCAGATCATCAGGACTGGAGATTGGGCTGTGATGTGTGGGCACCAGAGTGAGGCGCTGGATTCTTCTTTAAGGAGTTTGAGAGCTGACTAAACCCAACCCGATCCTTTTAGGCTTGCTTTCTTGGGATCTTCAGAGAAGATTCCAACAGGTTCTTGCAACAATCACCAGACATCACTTGTTAGATCAGAAACTCAAAAAGGCTGCAAAGAGAAAACTGAAGTGGCCTCCTCCCCAGAAACTGGCCTGTTCTGGGGAATGAATGATACACTGAATGTCAGTAAGTGCAGAAGTCCCTGCCAGTGTGAGCAGCTGGGACTCTTTCTGGAGCAGGGGGCAGGGATGGACAGGGCACTGGCCTACACTGTTGCACAGTTGGACAGGGTGGAGACACTAGAGGTGGCTCTCCCTTCCCTAGGCTTGGAATGAGCATACAGAGAACACCAGGCTATAAAGCAAAGCTAAATGGAGGCTTGGTCCTAGAGGGAAAGATTGCGGAAAGGAGGAAGAGAGGGGAGGAAGAGAGGAAAAGAAAAACAAAACCAACAACAAACTTGGCATGGAGTTGCTTTGGGCTAGATGTGTACCTCTCATTCAGGCCTCACCCCAGCCCTCACAGGGAGTCTGCCTGTCACCCCCAGGGGACAGTGCATCAGGAAGCAGAGGGGTCCGGAGACTTGCCCACACCATGCCGTGAAGACACAGCCTCCTCCTATCTGCCCAGCTGAGTGCCTAGGTATCGATGGGGAAGATAAAAGGCAGACAGAGGAGACCGAAGAGAGATGCTGACGGTGGAGCGGTCAGAGAGGCGGCTCAGCAATGCTCAGGAGAGACACTGGCTTGTGGGGTCCCGGGACCAGGAACCAAAAGCAAGTTCAAGAGAAGTATCAGCTCCTCCCCGGCTGATGGCAGCAGCCCGGCAGTGTTGAGAGCAGGAGCTCCAGATGACCATTCTGTTTTCTCTGGATTCTTCTCCCAGATGCATAGGCTGTGAGCAGCACTCTTTCTCTTTGGCGTTTCCTTTTCTATTTGCCTGTCTCCTTGGAGCTGACAGGGAGGGCTGTGGCTCTCTGGGTGGATTAAGGAGCTGGGAGACTTGGAAGTTCCCTTGAGGTTAGGGGGCATCTTTGACTCTCCATGGGAACTGGGCTCACTCGTCTCTGCCCCTCATAAATAGGGCTTTTGGTGTTGACATCAGACTTCATCGAGACCTGCTATTTCAATGAGGCTGCAGGCTTCTGAGGCTTCATCTTTTGCCAAGTGACAAAAGGATCCTGTGGCCAGAGGGTAAACGGAAATGCACGGCACAGGCAGATGCCCTTTTCTGACAACAGCAGCACACCGAACAGCCTGAAGATTTCTGAACTAGGCAAGGAAAGCCAGGTCATACTGTCCCTCAGCCTTAACATCATGCTGCTGATCACTCACCATCCACCCACTCCAACCAGGCATGGCAGAGCTCCATTCAAAACCACGTGGAAATAGTCTCATCTTCACAGACGGCTTGAGACAGCCATTTTCGGGTTCCTGCTTGGTTTTTCCCACTTTTCAGACACATAGACTGGCGTGACAGCACAGCTCAGTGGCAGCCCCTCCTTCCTCTTCCCACCCCCAGAGGTTGAACATCTGGACTCTTCGACCAAGGCAAGAACAAGGCAGGGAGGAAGTGAGCCGCTTGGAGGGGACTCGGGGATGGGCACAAATGAAAATGAATTCTCCCTCAGGTTCCCTTTTGCAGTAATAGTGAAATCAGGGTCGAGAGGTCATCAAGTTCATAACCCAAGACTAACCCATCCCAGAAAGACTTGGGGACCCAAAGGAGGACTGTGTGTGCTCTGTCTTGGTGGCTTGCCCTGGTGCTCTGCATCACATTTTCTATCAGTAATAAAGGAGGCCCCTTCTTGCCCTCCCTGGAGGTGGACGCTTCTGGACAGAGCCGTTTTGAACACTCTGAATGCGGAAAGGCTAATAACAGACCCTTGAATTTGTGGAGGGCAGGGTTGGGGGATGGGGAAGTGGGTGTGTGGATGTGTGCCTACGCATGGCCTTTCTAATAGTTGGGTTGTCAGTTCTTAATACTTCTCAGTTGGATCATTTTTGACCACATGAAATTTAGCTCAGGTTCCTTTATTGAGACATAATTCCTATCCCATACAGTTTACCTGCTTCAAATCAACATCTGATGACAGTATATTCAGGGTTGTACAACTATCACCACTGATTGTGAATATTTCTGTCACCCCCAAAAGAAATTCCACACTCACTCCTTAACCAATCTTCCCCGAAGTCCTGCCAGATCTCCCAGTCTTAAGCAATCACTAAGCTGCTTTATGTCTCCTAAGATTTGTAAATATGAATATTTCATATAAATGGAATCATATGTTTTTTTTTCTTCTTTTGGTTAGAGGGGCTCTCACATGTAGTCTTGGCCAGCCTAGGCCTCAAACTCATATAGATCCACCTACCTCTGCCTCTGGAGTGCTGGGATTAGAGGTGTGTGCCAACATGCCCTGCCAATTCATGCTTTTTTGACTGGTTTCTCTAACTTAACATAATATTTTCAAAGTTCATTTATGTTTCAGCATGTATTTGTGCTTTTTTTTAATAGTGAAATAATATTCTATATTAATTTATTCACTCATTTTCCACATTGGGGTCCTTTCTACTACAAACATTCATATACAAGCTTTTATATGAACACAATTTTCATTTATCTTCTGTATATACTCAAAAGCAAAGTTACTGAGTTCTGTGATCACTTATTTAATTTTTTGAGTGGCTATCTTATTTCCAAATGCACCCCAAAAGCAATGCATCGGGGTTCCTCAACACTGTTTCACAATCTCTTTCTCTGATTATACTCTCCAAGCAGTGGGAATGGTATCTGCCCCTCATTGTGTTTGACTTTGCTTTTCTTGGTGGCTTGAGCCGACAGTCCTGATAACCATGCCCTTCATCTTTCAGGGTCTTCCAGACTTTGTTCGCTGTGTCACAGTCTGCACACGAGGTAGAAAGAAGTTCTTTTCTGAGCCGTGACAGCACCAGCTCCCGAGCACCCTGGGGGAATTTGGGGTGTGTTTTATTACGTGTGGGGATGCACTACTACTAAATTTTTGTGAGTTGCTTCTCTTTGAGGTTCTCTGAAGGTTTTTAAATTTTCACATCTGGACTGGAGAGATCGTTTGGGGATTAAGAGCGTTTGTTCCTCTTTCACAAAATTCTGGTTCTACCACCTATGCTGGGCAGGTCACATTTACCTGTCACTCCAGCTCCTGGATATCCAACACCCTCTTCTGGCTTCCTTGGGTACCTGCATACACACAGTTTACACACACACACACAGACACACACCCATGTGCATAACAAAAAAAAAATTAAAAATCTTCACATCTCTATTTACAAAAGGGATTTCTTCATTAGATAAAAATATGAGGGAGGGGATGGAGTGATGGTTCAGCAGTTAAGAGCACTTCCTGTTCTTGTAAAAGACCTGAATTTAATTTCAAGCATCCATGTCGGGTATACTACAACAGCCTGTAACTCCAGCCTTAGAGGTATCTGAAGCCTCTGGCCTCACCTGCCCTCACATTAACATAGCCATGCACAAACATATAATTAAAAAGAAAGTCTTATATAAATAAATTGGACAATATTTTCCTAAATATTAAAAGGTATGAGACATAACAATCAAATGTAATGTGTATCCTGTATTTGCACCACAGTTTGAAAAACATTTTGGGGAGCAATATGGAAAAAAATTGAGTATGCAAAGGTGTTAGATGATGCCAAAACCTTGTTGCTAATTATAGCAGCCACGATTACAGCACTGTGTCACGGGCAAACAGAGCCATGCTTTTCAGAGCATCTACTAAAGGAAAGATACAATGATGAAGTCTGAAATTTGCTTCAAACATACCAGCACAAAACAAAAAACAAACAAACAGAGAAATGGTGTATGGGCGGCAAAATCTAGATGGGATATGGTAGTTCCCTCTCTATCTTCTACTTTAATACACATTTAGAATTTTGATACTAATGACTGTGGAGACGATGCTAAGATCTGAATATGGGCTGAAAAACAACAAAGCAGGTGGATCCTGGACTGTAGATTGTATTTCAGTATATCTAGTTGATATATACTTAGATATGTTACTTTTCAAGTAGCTAACTCAAGAATATTACATACATTAAAATCTATAGTATAAATTGATGTTTTTATGTGGGTCCATAAAAACTGTATTTTATTTCTTTTAGTATGAATCCTTCCAACTGGTATTTGGGTTGCTTTATGTAGGCTACAGCCAAATGTCTCCTCCATAATATCTAATTTCAGCTTCTTCAAAGAGCGAACAAGGGACACAGACATGGTAGGACAATTTATCTTTTTGTATTTTTCATCCAACCCAACCACCTTTATGTGAACACTGGTTGTAGATGCACCTAAGAATTTAGTGTTCTCACCCCTTAGTTTGCTTTTCAACATATCCAACTCCGTTTACACCCTTGCATTTAATTAATTCACACAATGTTCAAATAAATTACAGTCATGACCACAAGGACTACTGTCATAAGCAGATCTGGGGACAAGTACAACTGACTTGAGAAGTATATTGCTTAGCTGCTGGGAGCAGAGGCACATGTGATAGCCTTGTAACTGAGAGGCACCAGCGAAGACATTTTACAAGAAGAAAGTGCTGCCCTTTAAAATTCGTATGTTGGACTTAACTCCCAAGGCAATGGTGTTAAGACGTAGCATCCTTATGAGCTAATGGCCTCATGGATCAATTGACACCCTTGTAAAAGCAATGGAGGAGGAGGAGGAGGAGGAGGAGGAGGAGGAGGAGGAGGAGGAGGGGGAGAGGGAGAGAGAGAGAGAGAGAGAGAGAGAGAGAGAGAGAGATCACTTCTATTTGGTTTTCTCTCGTGAGGACTTGGGAACAAGGCACCATCTAGGATGCAGAGAGAGAGAGCCTTTACCTTATCAAATCCACTTTTACCTGATCTTGGACTCCGTCTGCAGGGCTGTCCTATGAAACCAGCTTACATTCTTTATAAATTCCCAGTCTACAAGATTGGTCGTGGCAAATGTGCCATTCTAGTTTCATTTTGGTTGCTGTAATAAAACACTCTGACCAAAAGCAATTTTGTGGAAGGGGAGGGTTTATTTGGCTTATACTTCCGGGTCACAGTCCATCATTGAGGGAAGTCAAGGCAGGAACTCAAGCAGGAACCTGAAACAGAAACCATGGAGTGTAGACGAATTTCTAAATGGTCTTATTAAACTATAAAACATGGAGCCAAAAATAGGGGTGAAAGCCTTAGATTAGGGAAATAGGGAAAGCAACAAGTCAACCTTAACTCACCAACTCTGCAGCCTCCAAATGCGAGTTACTTCCTGTCTACCCACGCCTTTATTGCCTTGCTGTTCTGCCCTCTCATTGACTCTCTTAACCTAACTACCTCACTTCCTCTTCCTACACAAGTCTGTCACTTTCTGTCTGTCAGTACAGACCTCCAGGTCTCTATGGTTGGTACTGGGATTAAAGGCATGTGCTATCTGACTTCTTTATTTACTTAAAATGGCTGGCCTCCCTCAACCATCAGGCAAGCTTTATTTATTAACACACAAAATATCACATTTCAGCACAGATAAAATATCACCACATTTCAGCACAGATAAAATATCACCACAATGGAGGAATACTTTTATTGACTCAGTGAAGGCTCGTGGTTAGCAAGCTTAGCCCAGGACCACCTTCTTGAGGATGCTGCTGACCACAGTGGACTTAGTGGTCCTCACAAGTTAACCATCAACAGCATTCCTCACAGACATGCTCACAGGCCGATCTGATCTGGGAAGTCCTCAACTAACACTCTAGGCTGAGTCTAGTTCACAGTTAAAACTAACCGGGACAAGCATGAACCAAGACAGAAATCATGATGCATATGTTGGCCTAGGAAGAGGTCAGTCTAAATAGCTTATTCGCTGCTGGCAGCCACCTAAGTCATTGGACAGAACTGTTGTCTTCCATCGAATTCTTCGAGCGATGATTGCCTGCCTACCAAGCACACGGAGTCTGAAGAAGAGTCAACATAGTGCTCTGACTGTGGTTCATTCAAGCTAGCAAACTGTGGCCATGACCAGGAGACAGAGAGATAGGCAACAAAGCTGCCCATGGAGGGAAGGGAATGATTTTCAGTCAAGCAGTGCTGGCTGCTGCTCCCTTTCCACAAGTTATTTGTTCAAGTGGTTCCTATGTTTATGCTGAAAATCATGGCCAGTAACTAAATCTCAAGGCTTCCAAGCGCTCAGCATGTCCCCCTGGGGTGAGGCTGGGAGTAGCTGAGTATTCATTTTTCCTCTGCCAGGTGGTTTGACTGCCTTGTCCTTGCAGAACACAATGTGTTCCTGTGAGAGCGCATGAGAGTGAATCACTGTAGATCAGCTATGACGTGAGCTGTGGAACGGACCTTTGTGGGCACTCGTACAACCTCCCCACTTTTCAGATGGGGAGAGAAAGAAGCCTAAGAAGGACTTAGGGCTTGCTTTTTCACTAATTTGGCCATCACATTGACCACATTTAGTTGATACAGGGATGGTTTTGTGCACCAGTTCCAAACTTCCGTTCCCAATTACATGACGCTCCAGGAGACCTCCTGGATCTCTAGATGAAACTATCAAGAAGAAAAGTGACTTCTGAAAGCTAAAAGGCAATCATAACATGTAAGACTTAGTACTGGGTGAGAAAGGATCTTTGATGAGCATGTAGCTCAAAGTTCAGGGCTGGCTGGTGGTGGAACTGTCTAAAGCACGAGCGAAAACAAGCAAATGAATGCTAACGTCTTAGAAACTGGCAAGTGGAAATACATGCTCTCTGGACTACTAACTATATTAACCATACTGGCCCAGTTAATTTTAATCGCACGTGTCTCCACCTCCTGTGCCTGGTACATGGGAGGTTCTAGATATTTGTTTTTAAAGTTATGACGCTTATCTTTAAAGTTAACACAACATAAGGAACAATGCTTGTTTCACGAGGAGATTAAAGTTATCAAGAAGACAGCTGAGGAAAGGTATAAGGGCTCTGAAGTTGGCTTTGAGAAGGGGACTGGATTCTGAGGGTGAGTTATGGGTGTGAGGAAGTGTGTGTTCTCACAGAAGAGTGGCAGACATGGTAAGGGTGCAGAATGGAGTGATCCTGGAGTTTGGGGAGTGTTGGGACATCCAGCTGGCCACAGTGTAGAGCTGAAGTAAGGGTATGAACAGGGAGGCTTGCTGCCAAAGGCCCAGAACTTTCTGTCCTTTCGTTTTCTAAGAGGTGCCAAAGACATTCTCAGCTTTGAGGAGGGAAAGACAGACTCGACTGATTCTCAGCTACTAGACATTGCTGATTCTCCATATGGATGCAGGGATTAACCCCCACTTCATCCAAACACACTGGCTCTGGTCAGGACAATCCTGGGCACTGGCTTTCTTGAGAAATACTTCCTGCCTATTGATTGAAGCATCCTCTTCACGGTTCTGGTGACCCATGCTCAACCGGCTGAGGAAGTGAAGAGAGGTAACAGATTGGAGACGCTGGAAGATGATTGCTGAACAGTCTTTATTCTTCAGAAAGGTTCAGGTGCAGTTCACACTCGAGGCTGGAGTTTGAGCCCATGTTGACTTGTATCAGTACCTGTTTGCCCCGAGATGTGAGACTGTATTTATTCTCATGCCTATAGAGGAAGAAACACAACTAACTGTTCACTGAGTACTTCCCCTAGCCTCCTGCTTTCACTGATCCTTTCGGGTTTAGTTACAGCTTTAGGGGTGTATTTAGAGGTCTATAGTTACATGCTGTTTTTGTCCATCCAATAAATTTTTATCTTATGTATTTTTTGCCTTCATTTATTTAGTCTTCGGGAAGAGGTGTGTGCATGGCACAGTGCCTGTGTCGAAGAAGTCAGAAAACAATTTAAGGGAGTTGGTTCTTTCTTCCCACCACGTGGATTCCAGGGATTGAACTCAGGTCACCAGGCTTGTTGTTGCAAGTGTTTTAACCCACTGAGCCATCTTGCTGGCACCAACAATTGTTTTTATTTTCCAGATAACTGGGGTCATGTCATCTGTGTCTGGTCATAATCACTCTTGACCTGGTCACAGTAATTAAAGGACAGGCATCCTGCACCAATAAGGCACTTACCTAAGATGCTGGAGGAAAGGGATTCTTCTGGAGTTGCCAGATTGTGGTTCCCATGACAACTGTGCTGTGGTCCCCTAATTCTGTTTCTTTTACTCCCCCATAGATTGAGCTCTGTTTGGCTCAACCTTCCTGCCCATTGAATTTCCTTTTCAGGATGGTCTCTCAGGAAACCCATGAAAGGGGAAGAAGGGTAGGGAAGATGGAAATAGGGGTTGATGGTTGGTGTTTGACTTGATGGGAAATTTTCTTTTCGTCTACAGTACAATTAAAACACAGACATGTAAGCATTCAGACAGAAGCCATGCAACATGTTTGTACTAAAGGAAAGCTCAAACCAACACCCCCCTCCAGCTATCAGGAATATTTTAGGGTAAATTCAGAGCAGTTTTGCCTATAGCCAGGGAGAAGCCCCCCAAGAATGCTCTAGCTCCATCTTTATGAAGAACGCTTTGCGCATCTGAGAGCTGCTCTGATGGGATGGTTTCAGAGAAGTCTGCAGCTTGTGTTGGTTGATTTCAGTTCCTTTTTGCTGCGTGGGCAGTGATGACAGAGGCCTTGAACCAACAGGTAAGCAATGCTGACACCGGTCAGTCTGCTGACTCCTCTCATTGCCCAGTCACGGACACAATTGCTGTTCTCAATGTCTATGGCCAGCAAAACTACAACAGCATTCCCAAAGCCAAGACACTTTTATCTGTGGGGCAGGCAGAGGTCCTGCATCTGCGTGGCCCAGAAACCCGGGGTGCCTTATTCTCATTCACAGATGGGGATGAAATCCCTCTGTACTCTACTGGACCAGCCATGTGCCTGGGGGGCACTGCAACCACCTGGAAGACTGCACACATTTCTCCAGTCTTCACAAAGGTGCCCACAGAAGGTTCCCCCCTGCCAGGAGGACATGGCCCCTTCACAGAATCCTTTTCTTGGTTAAAAAAGAAAGGAGCTTGGGGCCCAAGCACAGGTTTGCCGGGCGCAGGGGCATACCTGTAACCTGCAGGTTTGTTCACAGTTCATGGAGCGTGAAAGTTTAATCTGTTTTCACATTGGCTAGGAATGTGTTGGCCTGTTATTCTAGCTCACAGCCAGACAAGAAAGATTAGAGCTGGGCATGTTGAGTTTACTGAAAAGCTCAGGGTGAAACCAAAGAAGGATAAATGCCACGTTTCCTTTCCTCAATTTTATGCCTGGGTCAAAATGTCGATTTTAGGCACCATCTTGATAACTGTCCTGTGATGCTAAGTCAACTTTCCCATATACAGGCCCTTGTTAATGAAAGTGGGGGCCAGCCAAAGGCCATGCCTCAGCCCTGTCTTCATGGCCAGAGTCTCTTGGTCACCCTGAAGGGACAAATAAATCCAAGTAAGGTGCAGGACCAGGCCACTTCTGACAAGTTGTAGCCCCTGTAGTGAGACATTGGCCAAGGGACTTGGCTTGGTGACAGAGTTACCATGTTTGTGTCCCAAGCCCTCAGTCTGAGGATGATAGAAAGAGCCTGTTCAGAGACCCAAGAGTCATTGGAAAGGAACTTGGCATTGAATTGTTCTCTGACCCACTTGACTTTATAATAACTTTAACCAGCGAATACATAAAACTAGTTATGAAAAACTGAACAGCCTAGAACGAACGAGCCAGAATGGCAAGGATAGCAAGTATCACTGGCATGGAGCTATTGGGTGACTTTACCTCTGATTTTGTCATTGCTTTGATGGAAGAACTCTTCTAATGGTAAAGGAAAGCAGTAAGTCATGAATGCTTTAGCAAGAATGAGTTTGCCATCTGGATCCATGAGAGGGTCTAGACGCTGTGTGGATTGGAGGATGATAGGCAAGGGTTTGGAGACGAAGGGGATTGTGGATCTGATGGGTAAGTTGGTCTCTATCTTGCAATCTCACCTTTCCCGTGAGCTTGTTCTGGGTTAAAAGAGCTAGCTGCATACAGGCCTAGGCTCTGCTCTGCACCAGTGTGTTGGGAGGTGCAGATCTCCTTGCTTTGGCAGAGCAGAGTATCTTAGACTCCAGACATAAACAGCGCATCCCACAGACAGACGCTGTTGAGTCAGGTTTAGGACACGGGGCCCCACAGAGATCAGATGACAGTCACTCCTAAAGAAAATGAAGACTTCCTGGGCAAACTTGCTTTGAATTCCAAAGTTAGTGCAAAGCATCTGGAAAAATAAACCTTGGGCGGAAGTAGCTGCTGACGGTAACACAGCTGCTGTTACCCTCTGTGGGTGAGGACCTGGAGAAAGCCCTCCTCACGGGAACAGAACAGACTGTTGGGTCTGGAGAAAAGAGACCAGGGAAGGATAGCTCCAGTATTGGAGCGCCTTGTATTCCAAAATGCTTTTCTGTACAAACATCCTTTGATCACCGGAAGTCCACCCCATCCCTCTGTCCATCATCCATCCATCACATGTCTGCCTTCCACCCATTCATCCACCCATTATCTACCCACTCATCTATCCATCCATCACTCCTCCCATAATTCACCTGTCCACCCATTATCTAACCACTCACCCATCCATCTCTCCTCCCCTACATTCACCTGCCAACCCACTCTCCTCTCTACCTCTCTGCCCATTATCCCACCATTCACTCACCTATCCATTAACCTAAGTGCCTTCCTCCACATGCTACTATAGAAATACCACATGTGCTAAGTTAAGGATGGCAAGTTACCTGTACCCATCTGCTCATATGTGGGCAGGATGGAGGGAGCACCTTATGGTATAGGAAATGACTTGCAGACATAAGACACAAAAAGATGCCAAAGCCCCTAAGCTGTGGACTAAGCTGTGTCAATATGGATTTGGTCGCTTTCTAAGCTCTCATGGCCTCAGTTACCGCTTCTGTGAAATGCCGGAAGCATACAGTTCCCAGCTTACAGGATTGTGGTACAAATTCAGCAAGACAATAGAAGCAAAGTATTTAGCACAGTGGCTGCCATATAGTGTGCAAAAAAAATTAATCAGCCATTAAAGGTGGAGTTTGGAGAACCAGGAGAGAATTCTGTCATCTAAACAGCCAATAGGCAAGGGGGGTTTCTTAAGCTGAAAGATGTGTTAGAAGCCATGCCAGGCTCTTGGGGTACTTTTCAAAGGTCCAGCTGCTGGGCATGAAGGGAGTAAACAGCCAAGAAAAGCTAGAACAGACTTTCTTTGTGTTTGTCCCCATCTTTCCAGATGGCCAGCAATGGCTCAACTAACACTGTGGCCAAAAGGGCCCCGATGAGAAAAGCCAGAGGAAAAGGAGTGACCAAGGGAGAGTAGAGGGACAAAGTCCACGTGTCCAGAACCAGACATCCTGCACGACTGTGATGGGAAGGCTGACCACCAGGACAGCCTGCCGGAGCTCTGAGAGTCTCCAAGTCTGGGGGTGTCCTGGCACATCACTATTTAATAATCCCCCAAGGAAGCAACTTGTAGAAAGGTCAGAAGTTGCAGCAAGGACAGCAGTCCAGGGTTCCTGAAACCAATGTGAAGACTTCTGCCAGCACACAGGAATGTCTGAAGGAAGCAGGGACCCCGGTCAGGAATCAGTTCTCTGGGGACACAGAAGTCAGAGGACTCTGTCCTTGGCAGAAGAGCTGTGAACGCCCTTAAATCCGCAGGCACCTGGCCAGCTGGTCCTGGACTGTGAGGATCAGGATCAGGTTGAGAGAGGGATGATGTGCTTAACAAGAGAGTACCTCCAATTTGAGGACAGGGACCAGCATGAACTAAACAAGTGAAAGTGACAGCTAGTGCCACTGTGGGAGGCCAGTGGTGGGGGTCTCTGAAGCTCTTGCGGTATTGCTAGAAAGGAGAAATCAAGTAACATCTCAGATGGCAACGTAAAACTTTATGAAGACTGAAGAGCTGAGAGATCACAGAATTCTTCCTTCTAGTGTAGAGACCCCAAATTGGGAGACCAGCTGCTGAGGCCAGTGGAGCAGACTCACCACTGAAGGGTGTTGACCTTTCAGCAGGGCCCACCCTTGAAGTGCATGAGTCAAATTGTCACATGACTTGCCCTGTTAATCCTAATATCCTAGGCCTGGCCACCAGTCCTCGGTGGGCCATTTCAAATTAAATGAAGTTGTAAAAAGTAATAATGAAAAGAAGAAAAGGGACATTTAGTCAATGCGGCCATATCCAGCAGAGGTACAAAGAGGTCCCCTGTTTCCCCAAGTCTGTCTTTCAGGTCCTGACTTGAGATTTCGGGTTAAACAGAAGGCAGGAGACATGCATAACCAACCAGTTCTGGCCAAGCTGTGGTAGGGCTCTCCATCATTTTCTGCCTCTAGTCTCTCTGTCCTGCTCTGACGGGTTGCCAGAACTGTGCAAAATCCTTCTCGTAGACAAGTGCTGGTTGATACCATGAGATTCATGGGAAATTCTGACTTGTGGAGAATCATTTTTTGATAGTCTGGTAGGCAATGGAAGGGCACAAGTGTCACTTCGGAATATCTTCATGCTTGCCAGGGCTGTTACGAAGTTGGTCTAGCTCCATGTAGGTCCCACACAGTACTCAAAGAACCTTACCTAACCACAAATCAGCTTCACTTATTCCAAGGCCTGTGAAACACACACACACCAGCCAAGGCATCTTCTGTCACTACGGAGCCTGTTTGTGCTTAGCCTTGGCTCCTGTTCCTGTGGCCACTAAATTCCTTCAGCTTCTCAGTCTGTCCCCCTCCGCCCCCCAATCCATGGATGCTCCTTGTTTGACTTCACCATAACTTGTGTGAAACTTGCCTTTCCCCCTCAATTTCCACAAAGAAGCTGCTCCAACTCCTCTCCCCTCTCTTTGAAGGTCTATGAAATGGTCAGAGCTGAGAAACCCTGGGAGGCGTCAGTCAGGACAAATGTCTTCACACTCTGAATCGCTCGCTACCTTGTTCTGAGCTGACAGCCACTCAGCCACCAGGCTTGGCCACCCTCCTTCTCTCCATCCCACTTACTCTCCTCCCTTACCTCCACCCCAAGTTCCACTGAATTCCAGTTCAAGGTAGTTTAGTTTGTCGCTTCAGTTTAAGGATGCTTAATTGCCTTTTAAAAACACTGTCTTCAGCCCAAGGTTAGGGTTTTATCTTCTAACCCTAGATGTTTATCAAGGTCTCTTCTTCAACAGGTAGTCCCTGGTGAGAGAAAGTTAACATTGTTTTCCTCACTCTCCAGCTTGCCTGGAGCTAGACTGTAAGAGAGGAAAGGTGGTGCTTGTCTTTGGGAAGCAGTGAGGATGGTTCTAGAAGCAGAGGAGGAAGGAGGATCTCCAACAACAAAGGAATAAAGAAAATTTATATATAAATTTCAGCCACAAAGACCGAAGTTACGTCACCTGCAGGAAAATGAATGTGACTGGAATTAATCATGTTATGCAAATCAAGTCATTCTCAGAAAGACAAGCACCACATTTTCTTCCATTGGTGGTTCCTGGATTTTATATGGTCACATAAAGTCATGAATGTACATAATAATGAAAGTAGTAGTAAAATTGTCTAAGAGAACAAGTAATAGGTGGTGGGGGTTGTGAGGATTGGAAGGGTGGAGGGACTTGGCGAACAAGGAGAGATCCGCTCAACATACAGATCTGTGTGAAAATTTAAAATTAATTTTTAGAAAGACAATGACATCAAAGGCACATTAGAAGAATTTGACTGGAAATGATGTGTTGTCAATAAAACTACTGTTTCTGCTTTGTAAAAATGATATGATTTTAAGTGTATAATCAAAATCACTAGTATGGTAATTAATCCTCATAAATTCATAAATACCATATGTGAGTTGAAGTAGGCAACATGCCACTGAAACACTAGACTATTACAGAGTCACCTGTCAATTTCACTTACAGAACAACGCTGTTTCATATTTATCACAATCTTTTCTTAGGGCTCATTGAGTAAACAGGCAGTGTTTGAAGTCATCTTGCATGGGATACTTACTCAACGAGGCATGCCTACTCTTGTGGGAATGACGGCACTGTCTTAACTCCTGTGGGTCAGCCCTGCACACGGTCCACACTCAGCTAAAGGGCAAACTGTTGCTGTCATTTCAGAGATAAAGTAGTAGAGATTCCAGCGGGTGAGGAGACTTGTCCAAAGCACACAGCTGGCTACAGGCAGAGCTGGTTTGGGACACTTCCCTGAATTTCTGGCAGGACAATGTTATTGCAGCAATTGGAAGTGTGCAGAAAAACTTCCTCTCTCACCCTGCTGGGAGACAGCACATCCCAGGCAGACACTCCTCAAAGCCTTGCTGGCCACACACACGTCAGGGACAGCATCTTGCCCACATGAGCCTGGCCTTTCACTAATTCATCATCAGTCTGTGTCAGCTGAGAAGCAGCTCCAGGATTTGGTTGATTTACAATTCTGTCTTAGCTTCTTAATTAATTTTAACACCATCTCTTTTCCTCTCCAGTTTCTTTCTTTTTTTTTCTTCAGCACACAGCAGCAGCACTATGGACTGCCAATAAACCACACAGGGAGGTCTGACAGGAACTTTTTTTTTCTTTTGTTTTTGTTTTTGTTTTTTGAGACAGGGTTTCTCTGTGTAGCTTTGCACCTTTCCTGGAACTCACTTGGTAGCCCAGGCTAGCCTCGAACTCACAGAGATCCGCCTAGCTCTGCCTCCCAAGTGCTGGGATTAAAGGCGTGCGCCAACACTGCCTGGCTAACAGGAACTTTTTTTAATGGACGTGAGCTCAGCAGGAAAACTCTGATAACCTAGGCTAATGTAAAATTCAATTAGAAAGAAATGTTAGCATTCTCTTAACTAAGAACTGTATGGAGTGTGTGTGTAAATGTGTGTGTGTGTGTGTGTGTGTGTGTGTGTGTGTATGTATGTGTGTATGCATGTGTGTTGTGTGTAAATGTGTGTGTGTGTGTGTGTGTGTGTATGAATGTGTGTTGTGTGTAAATGTGTATAGTGCGCACAGGTGTGTATATGTGTATGTTTTTGAATGTATGTGTGCATGTGTATATGTATGCGTGTTGGTGTGTGTTGAAATCTATCTCCAGGCAAAGCCACTCCAGCTTTCCAAAGCAGAACCATCTCTGGGTACACCTCAGTTATGAGCTATTTTTTTCTTTGTTGTCTTCTCCCATGAAATTCATCAAAAGTCCATGCAGATTCCTCACACTTCCTTTTTTCCCATCTCTCCTCAAAGTCCCCTGCTAGCCTATAGTCATCCACCATAGAGCATGCCTGTTGGCCTCACCTGGGACCACAGAACCTCTTGCCCATGGCTTCCTTTGGAGTGAGTAGGTCCTAGTGGCTTCCTTTGGAGTGACATGGTCCTAGTGTTGGGGTCAGAAGAGACCAGCAGACCTTGCATGGAGGTCCTTCTTGTTCTGCGAGAAGGTCTTAAGGACCAAAGAACTCAGTCAACAGAGGTAACCTGCCATGACAGACTCCAGGGAGGACATCTGGGATCTCTTGAGGCTTCTCTCGGCCCGGAGAGTAGCTCATGGGACAACCTGGACAAAAGCATCTGTGGCTGGGATCCCAACACCATGCTCTTACCAGACTTCCCACCGCTGGCCCTAACAGCATATCCAGATCTACCTCTCTGAGCAGGCCTCAGTGGGCTACACACGTGATGTAACAATGCCAGAGTTCTAGATCAGACTTCCAGCAGGGTGACAGGCAGGATTACCTGACCATTCTTCAAGAACAAGCCTTCGTGTAGCCTTTTTAAGAGTCGTTCGTTGGGCCTGGGGATGTAGCTCAGTTGGTAGAGTGCTTGCCGGAGTGCATAAGGCCCTGGGCTGCTTGGTGCCTCATGCCTGTAATCTCAGCCCCTCAGAACTCGAGGCAGGGGAATTAGAAGCTCAAGGTCATCCTTGGCTCCATAGTGAACTCAAGCCCAGCCTTTATGAGACTCTATCCCAAAAGTCCACCTTCAAGTTACTGTCAACTTAGTTTATTTCAGAGACCAAAGCCCCTTTCCCCACGGTAGTTTCTCCCTAATTCTCAGCACCATTTGGAATGCATCCATTGGCCTATGTATCGTTCATGTCTTCTTTATTTCTGTACATGAAACCCTTCAATGTAGTTTCCTCATTTGTAAAATAATGTCCAGAATTATAAAGGGGCCTCCACACAGGGCCTTGGTGAATCTTCACCTTGACAATCTCTTGGCTTCACTTTGCCATTGACCTCTCCTTCTGAACCTTCTGGCCACCTTGTCTTCTTCCTGGAGGAGGCATCTCCTCAGTCCTAGTTGTAAGCAGGCCCTCATCCCTGCTTCACTCAGACACCCTCTGAGCGATTTCACAATTTCTTAATGGCTTATATAATCACAGCAAAGTGATTGAGTAACTGGGAGCTATTTACTCTCCTGAGCGACGGCTCCAAGAGGGCAGAGATTGGCCGTCTTGACCCCAGGAGCTCAGCACTGGGTCTTGCATATGTACTAAGTACATAATAAATAAAGAATAGGGGTCATGGCAGGGCAGACTGTCTGGACAACCACACACTGAATATGGGGGAGGGGCAGCCAAGGGGTGCAGCCTGGGTGGCTTGTGAGAGCAGCCAGGGGACAGGCTGGTAGGCCAGCTCAGCAGGGAGGCTCAGGCATGGTGTATTTCCCAGAAAGACCTCAGACAGCCCTGCAGGCTGGGCTTCTCCGTGCTGAGGGAAAACTCCAGCTTTGGCCTTCTGGGTTTGTATTTCTCCGAGTAACACAGAAGGAAAACAGTTTGGCTGGAAATACAGGGCTTGGGTAAGAGCTAAGTCAGTAAAGAAGTATTCCCTGGCACTCTCCAAAATGCACTTTTTAAAAAATAAAAACCAAGAGTGGCATTGTGTGCTTGGAGTCCTAGCTCTGGGGGGCAGAGACAGACAATTCCCCGGGGCACCTTGACAGGGCAGCCTAGCCTAGACTGTTCACCAATGAGAGACATTGTCGCAAAAAACCAAGTGGGCGACTCTTGGGAACAACAGGCGATGTTGTCCTCTAACCTCTGTGTGTATCTGCACACATCTGCACATAGATGTGCATACCTGCATGTGCACCTACACACACACACACACACACACACACACACACACACCACACACACACACACACACACACACACACGAAACACAACATTCATTTAGTCCCTAAGTTCTGGGAAATCCCTGTGAAGCACACTGGAGAGGCAGAACTTATCCTTCACAATGCACAGCCCGGGGAGGCGGCCCTGGTATCCTGGGAGCTTTGTAGCTCCCCTGAAGGGGTTCTGATGGTTACGGAGTAAGAAAGACTGGTTCGTAGCTCTGTTTCTTACTTACCAGCTGAGAGAACTCAGGCAAATGGCCTAACCTTTCCTTGAGCTTCAGTACCATCTCTGGTAACAGGGTCTAGCTGCTGAGTTAGTAGAGACATTAGCTGACCCTTAGTAAATGCCATGCTGGGGCATGTGAACGGGTAACAGCTAAAATCAGGGTGGTTTATAACTCAGGTCCTAGAGAAACTTTGACTTTGGTCCTGTACACGTTGAGCTGTTTTGGTCAAATAATAAACAACCCGTGGTGAAGCAGGTGTTGCAATGGACAGGAAGACTGTTTCTCACATAATAGGGAGAAGAGCGGACTTAGAGTTAACAGCTCTTCCATCAAGTTCAATGTAATTGCGGCACCGATTCAGAGTCTTTCTGGCTGTGATTACCTCTCCTAATTGCTACTGACTCTCCTCCACAGGAGGGGAGGCTGGCTGTCATTCCACTGCCCACAGGAAAGACCGCCCCCAGGTGTAGAGTCCAATTACCAGGTACAGTTGGGAAGAACACACACAGACGAGCATTCCTGAGCCCTGAGCGTGGGCCCTTGTTTGTCCTCTCCTTATAAGGAGTGACTTATCATAAGCCTTGCAGGAAGTCCACGGCTGCTTCTCTCTCAAGTGGCTGAAACCGGCATTTTCCTCAGAGGGGTGGGGTAGTGATTAAGCAGGCTAACCATGCCAGCACGGAGAGTATCCAAGAATGAGGATGTCTACAGACCTTGAGACAGAGGTGGAGATTTTGTCTGAAGGCACACTTGAGAGTCTCCCCTTGTCCTCTAGTGGAAGATCAGCCAGAAAAGCCATGTCTCCAGCCTGTGGCCATAAAAGTTGGCCTGGTAGGAGGAGCTGGAGCCATAAAGTCTTTGAGGGTTGTGGGTTATGCCTAGTTCCTGGCCTCATCCTCGGTATCTTAAAGCATACAGCCTCTGTCACTGGCTCTCACTGCCAGGATGCTTCACCTCACTATTGACCTGTGGCACAAAGTCACAGGACGCCCTGGGAATGTGAGCTAAAAGAAAGTCTGCCTCCTTGAGGGTGTTTATGGCAGGCATTTGTCACAATGATGGGAAAGGTAGTTAACGTGGACCATCTTGTCTTTTTCTTTCTTTGCATTTATTAATAGTTGCTGCAGAAGCAAACACAGACAACAGGCCTGCCTGGGACACTGCGGTGAGTCCTGGCTTTGGATGGGGATGGTCTTCCAAAACCTCCCTTGCTGAGCCCCAGTGCAGCCATACCGAGAAGTGGTAGGGAACGGGGTTTAGTGGATTAGAACTCTCGGAAGTAGAGTATCTGTAGATGTAACCAACCGTCGTATAAATAAGAAACACAGAACCAATGCAAAGAAGAAAGCCAAGAGGTCAGAGCTAAGAGCCAAAACCTTACCCTTCCTCCTGCAGTGGTCCTACCTCTCCGAAGAAGCCGGTATTTACTGTATTAAAGTCTTTATATAGTCTCTGTTCTGCCTTCTCATTGGTTGTAAACCCAACCACAGGACTGCCTCATTACAGCCTGTCTGTATAGACCTCCAGGTGTTCTATGGTTGGTAATGAGATTAAAGGCATGTGTATCCAATGCTGGCTGTATCCCTGAACACACAGAGACTTACCTAGCTC
>CABHPP010149326.1:0-33491 GCA_902168425.1 Peromyscus attwateri
TTTTCATTCTCCTGCCTCAGAGTTGTACAGGCATAGGTCACCCATCTACCCCTCAGAAAATCTTTAAAAGGTTGAGTGAAGATATGGCATCATTAAAACGTACTCAAGCCTAGCTTTCAAGCTCTCCCACATGGAAGTCATTTTGAGCCTTCTGAATGTTCTGATGTTTACCTTTAAATATAGTTTAACCTCGTGAAACACAGATACAGTAACATCAATTTCATATGGCTATGATTCCACCAGATAGAAGACAGAGAGAAAAACCCATTCCATTTCACAGCTCAAAAAGCACTCAGGTAATCTAATCAATGTCATCAGATCTTTTGCTTCATATTTCACAACCAAGGTTGATTGAAACCTAACTATGAGATGCAATAACCCACAAAAAAATATATTTCTGTTATCCACAGCATTTTCTAGAAAATCAAACTGTGTTCTATTTGCATCCAGAAGAAGTAGTCATCTTCTGGTTGCATATTCTGACCAAAGAAAGGAAGGTGTGGAAAGACCTGAAGGAAGAAAATGAGGCGAGTTTCCACAGTCTCTAAATTGGCTGGAGTAAACAAAGGCATTCCAAATCACATCCTGCACCACTTCTCAAAGCCCAGCTGGTTTGGCTGACTCTGAAGTGCTAAGTGGTTTCTGCAGGACAGAAAGAATTTCTGGCTTCCAGCCAGATCTTCCCAGAGGCCTCACTTTCACGGTGCTGCTGGGTAAGGGAAAAATCTAAAGCATTCACACGGTATGCCCAGAGTGTGATGATGTGCCAGTATCATGACTGTTGAAGGAAAGAGGATCCCACAGTGCTTTGTGGGAAACAGAGATGTTTCCTTGCTTATCATTTTACTTTGGCACTCTCACAACCCTGTGGGGGTGAACATGGAGGAATAATATTGCTCTCCCCACCTAAAATTGGAGAATGGAGATTGAGAAAGCTCATCTACTTAGTGAGTCACAGACAAAAACTAAGTCCCTGGCTTCAGACCACCGGTCTTCTACTCCTTGCTTGTCCAAGGATGTTGGGGATGGGAGTGACTGAAGGTGTGAAGAGCTTTGATGAGTCCCTAGCACTCTGAGTCATCTAGGTATGTGTTGGTATCCATTAGAGAGCCCCTGATGACTGATTTATATTTTTTTTTTTAGCCAGAACCACATGCTGTGAGATCTAATTTGTAAAGAAAATACTAGCTTGAATCCAGGGAGCTAGCAGGGATAATCTGCTGACCCACATAAGTCAACACCATCTCCAAACCTTCTATAGCCTAGGTGTCACTTAGCTTGGTAGTTTCTCAGGTGCATCCCCACACTGCTGGATGTCTTTCCCAGAACATTCTAGCTAAGAACAACTTTCAGACTCTGGAATCCATTCTCACAGGGTAGCGTTTTGAAGCAAGATGTGGTAGTCAACAAGTAATTGATGGATGGTAAACAAGGGCAAGTCTCATAACCTGAGTTTTAAATTTTTTTTATCTATAATGGACATCGCTACTTTGTTTATTGGAATTTCGCTGAGAAAAAGGACAAATAGTTAATGAATTAATCTCTCATTGACCTGGTGGCTCATTCATTATTTTATGTTCTGTAACAATTCTATGATATTTGAATTGCCATTATCCTATTTTGAAGATACAAAGGCATGAAGCACAACACAGAGTTGTGAAACTCAAGGCTGTGCAATTAGAAGAAAAACTGAAATCTGAACCTAGGGTCCTAAATTAGCTACACTATGCTACATCCCGGTTATCCTGATTCTTCACAAGTTCAATACTACCTCAACTGCCAATTCCTTCACACTAGCTCCTTTGGACAAAAAAATGTCTGGAATTCCCAGGAATTCCTTGCTAAATGAGTCTCCTAATGACTATAGGGTGTGCTGGCAAGTTCCCTGTCAACTTGACACAAGCTAGAGTTATCTGACAGCAATCCTGTAAGCAGCATTCTTCCTTGGGCTCTGCTTCAGTTCCTGCCTCTCTGATCCTGCCTCCCGGTTCCTGCCTTGTGTTCCTGTGTTCCCTAGGTGATAGAGTGTGACCAGAGAGTTGTTATCTAAACAAACCCTTTCCTCCCCATGCTGTTTTTGGTGATGATGTTTTATCACAGAAGTAGAAACTCTAAGACATAGAGTTTCTATAACACATAGCACATGATGCATTTAGAATGCTAAGGGATTGAAAATTCTAAGAGCGAAGTAGTGAGGTGGTCCAAATCAGCCTGGAAAGTTGAGTTCCTGGCTGCAAAGATTAAATAGAAAAAAAAACTAATCTATTGGCCATTCCAGAAGCATGGGTGTGCATCCTTCCTTAGAAAGCCATTGCTATCGGTTGTTCATCTTTAAGTAATATATTTGGGAGCGCACAATCAGCACTGAGTAAGCTGGACAGAAAATAGAGAATAATATTCAGCAATGCTTTTTGGATTCATGATAAGAAAATTTAAAACAAGCGTCGCAGTAGCTTATAATCATTATACATGGTGTGTTTTAAGTAAGACAGCAATTTTGTTCAAGATACAAAGGAGATCTGTGACAGGGCTACTGGGTCCAAACAATGTGTGTGGCATCTTACAGAGCACAGCTATTTCAAAACACCAAATAGTTGTGACACCTCCCAGCTGGAAGAACCCCTACGAAAAGTGTTGATTTCTGTGGAAGAATAAAACTGGTTTTTATCATATTCTGATGGTGTAGCTCGGTGGTAGAATACCCGCCTACCACAAAGGAACCCTGGAATTCAATCCCTCATACCAACAAACAGAATCCTTGTGGCACTTTATAAAGACTACAGATTTCAACCAAGCTGAACCTACATCTTGAAAATCCTGGTGTATTACGGCCTGGGAGATGAATCAGGGGTAAAGATGCTAACTGTCAAAACTGACAACCTAAGTTCGATCCCCACAAGGTGAAAGAGAAAACTGATTCCTGAAAATTGTCCTCTGACCTCCACAGATACACTATAGTACACACATACAAACACACCTGCAATACACATATATACATACATACACAAATACACACACACGTATACACACACATACACACACATGAATATAAATACACACATATACAATAGAAGTTTTTTAAGCTTTCTGTATTAGGAAAATTGGAAAAAAGTATGAATAAGTACTCAGAGTCATAAAAAGAACTATCTACAATATCTCCTTATAATGCAACTTGAGGAAATGCCTGAATTTTTTCAAGGCCATCCTATAAAAGGAAAGGAAATGCATGAACCAACATCTTCACCATCAACTGATTCTAATTTTGTACACTGGCTGGGTGGAAATGTGAACAAAACTCAAGGCTCCTCAACATTTCTAGAAAATATTCTAAATCTCAGCACCCAATAGGCTGAGGCAGGAGGATGTCCAAGATTAGTGTTGTCTAAACATTGAGTTCATATTTAGTGTAGGCTACATAACAAGACCCTATGTCAAAAAGCAATAACAACAACAACAACAATAACAATTATTGTTGTTGTTGTTATTATTATTATTATTATATCTGCTGTCGCCTCCCTCTCCACTCTGTTCACGAGCTTCTGGATTTGATTTCGGGTCACATGTGAAAGCAGTAACACAGCAAGGTTAGGAGGACTCAGGAGTACCCCACTTTAGCCTGGGAGATTGATTCCTCTTTAAAAATAGTCTAGGGCCACCAAGATGGGTCAGGCAGTAAATGGCTAGAAGATCAGAGTTCACGCCCTGGACCCACGTAAAGGTATAGAAAAAAAAAGGACTCCCTCATTTACTCCACAAATCTCTCTAACTTCAACACCTATGTGGCTGCCCACAAACAAGCACACACACACACACACACACACACACACACACACACATACACACACACACACATACACACACACACACACACACTAATAATAATAACAATAATAATAATAATAATAACAGTCTAGCAAGCTAAGTCCAAATGGCCTCAGCTTCATCGCCACCTTGACTCATTCACTTCCTCTATGGCCAGTCCCATTTACCAAGCCACGCAGAGGAATTGCTGTAGCATTCGGTATAAAGCTGCCAAGATACACGAAACTTCAGTTTGATTACCATATGTTCACTGTGATCACTTTCCTGCAGCCAAATGCTCCCTAGATCTCATTTGCTGTCTCTTTTCAGCTCCGCCTAGATTCTCTGGAATTCTAATGTTTTCACTTCCTCTCTCAGTAATGCTCTAGTGGGGGACATGCAAAGACACTGTTTATTCCAGCAATGGCCACAGCAGGAGCAATCCTGCACTTCGGTGCGGCCGTTGTCCCCATTCCCAGTGACTGTTTGCTCCATAAAAATGAAGTGTAATGTGCACAGGCAGGCTGAGCAATTATTGCGAATATCAAAATTTTAGCAACAGAAGAACACGTGCAATTGTTCAAAGACCCTATGATTTACTGTCATGTTTGCCTCTGTACTGTGAATGTCATTCTTCCACTCTGAAGCCACGATTTTTATCCCAATCGGTTTTTACCAAATGCTGAGAACACAGTATTACAAACGGCGTAAGTGGCTATGTAAGAAGAGTACTCTTGGGGAAAATTGTCATGTTCAAAGGACTCTGTGCTAAACATCACACAGGAGGCTGATACCCTAATTTTAACCCAGGAGGCAGAACCTACTTCCTGGAGTATTGTTGAAGGACTCTACAGTCATTTCCTGTTGCTACTAATGATTTTCAGCTATTACCATGTAAAGTTCTCAGAATCTTATTATGTAGAAACAGTCAGGTATCCAGATGCTCTCTGTGACATAGTCTACTGTAGAAATAAGGACAGAGTAAAGGAAAGCCCATGGGGGAGATGGTCATCTCAGGATGATTGCATTTGTTTAGCAGGATCTTGAATATCACCATATTTCTAGCCACAAGCTGGGGCATGGGGAAGGGATAAGAAAATAAATAAAACGTTTACATTTCAAGCCTCACATATTTAAGTTTACATCCTCCAGAAGTCTCTGAAGCAACTGTAGAACTAAAGCAGGGATGATCGGAGCAGGACACTGAGGATAGAACAAAATATAAAGTTCTCCATGTGTATAGTTTTAGATGTGTATGGCGTGGTGTAAAGTAGAAAATAAACATAGAAGGCCAAATGGTATTGACTAGAACCGAAAACGTAGGAGGACATCACCTTTTTACCACATGGGCTACGTTTCTTAGCATCTGTTGCTTATATCTGTATCGACACCCACATGCCACCATCTGAAACTTTAATGAGAAGGACTCATCCACGGGAAAGTTCCTGAGGAACAGATGAACTGAGCAGCAGCCACTTAAGATCATTATCAATTAAAAAAATTTCGACTCAATTCCTCCCAGCTTTCTCTGCTAGTGACAGGATGCCATCACTGAAGTGGCCTGGGTGTGTGCAATGTCATACATGCATGAAATGATGGCGTTTCCAGGAGAACCAAGGAAGGAAGTGTTCATTTCCCCCAAGTACCTGTGTTTTAGTGGAAAGCAACCCTTTGAAGGCTTCATTAGACTGTCCATACTTTGACTTTTCTCCACATGTGGACAGCCAAAGGCAAAGCATTTGGTCCTGAAGCAGCCCCAAGCACAGTATAGAGCAGACCACCCGGCAGTGTTTGTGGACTGAGTCCACGGTGTTTGAAAATCTACCTCCAACTATTTCACAAAAGCTTTTACTTCCTCCTCTGGCTTGTTCATTGATTTCTCTTTCCCAGTGAGTTACATACATTCATGGGGATTCTGTTTCTTTTGAAGGTTTTCTCAACTTGGAGGCAATGCCAATGTGACTCCCAAGTTCTCATTCATTCTACAGAAATCATATCGCAGAGACACTTCCCTCTCTGAGGTGCCCCGACAGTAGTGAACGAGAAGAGTCACTCAGACAACTCAACCCTTTTGTGTTTGTGGTTGCTGGGCCACATGGCTCAGCATCTCTCCTATGCTGTGGGTGTTATATGAGTGCTTGACAACACAAGGCAGATGATTGGCAGCCCTAAAAATCTGACACCTTTTTTTTTTCTGTTTTGTGCCAATATTCTCTAGAATCTGTGTGGGCATTTTTTTTTTTTTTTAGAACTGAATGTTGGCAGAGAAGATGTACATTTGATTTCTGAAAATGAACAGTGCAAGCCAGGACTTACAATTCATAAATAAATTTCCATGTTTTCCCTGCAGGATATAAAGTCTCTGCCTACAAATTCAAATCTGAGCAGGGAACTCAACCACATCCAGTGGATTGAGGTACCATCCTGAGAGCCTTGAAGCATCTATTCTTTTTCATCTATAAAAAGCAGCTAAGGGCAGACCACAAATGCCTCGGCCAAATCCTTCAACTTACTGCCACAGTTGATTTGTACTGTGTGACAAACCTTTTCCGGGGAGGCACAACACAAATGTCTACTCACCCCAAATAGGTAACCCACGGCAGACCAAAGTTCAGATAATACCAAAGTCCAATTTGGTGAACCATTGAGTTTTTTGGTGGGGTTACTTACAGGAATATGGGTGAGGGGTTACATACAGGAACAGAAATGCCCCAAGGACAGCTGCATCACCAAAACCTACCCCAAACACAGGTGACCGCTCCCAACAGCTGGGAACCTGGAGCACACTGCACAGCCTGCAGGCAGCTCAACAGTTTAGAGAGTTTCCTTTCCAAGTGCTGCAGTTGATCCACATCTCTTCCAGAAAGTTCTGCTAGTTTCTGCTTCTCCCAAGCAACCAATCCGTTCTCAAGGTCTTCTTTGCAGCTCTTCTCTTCTGAGTCTTTGCAGCTCAGCTTCCTTCTCTGAAAGGGACTCTTAGATGTTATTTCTTACTCTGGCAGAGAAGAGCCTAGTGAATCTGGTCAGTTTCAGGGACTTCCTGAAGCTGTTTTGAGTTGTTTCCCTAATTGCTTAAGGAACATCCTGTAGGATGGAACGTTTCAATCTCAGAGAAAGCTTTTTCTTTCAAATTTTCTTTTCTTTTTTTTTTTATTCTTCTCTCATACAATACACGTGGACTGCAGCCTCCCTTCCTCCACTTCTTCAAGTTGCCCATGTCTCCCCTCTCCCCCAGATCCACCCCTCCTCTCTTTCCCTTAAGAAAAGAGCAGGCCTCCCAGGGACAGCCACCAAATGTGGCCTAACAAGTTACAGTAAGACTAGGCACAAACCCTTATATCAAGACTGGTCAAAGCAATCCAGTGGGAGGAGAAGGGTCCAAGAACAGGCAATAGAGTCAGAGACATCCCCTGTCCCACTGCTAGAGTCCCAGAAACACCTCAAGCTAAACAACCACAGCGTGCATGCAGAGGACCTAGCACAGAACCGTGCGGTCTCTGTGAGCTCCTATGAGCCCTGCTTAATTTATTCTGTGGAACATGTCCTCAACACCTCTACAATCTTTCTGCCCCATTCATCCATATGGTTCCCTGAGCTCCATGTGGGTCTCTGCATCTGCTCCCGTCAGATGATGGAAAAAGCCTCTCAGAGGAAGTTTGGACACAACAATTGATAGAGCATATTCCATGATGTCAGCATGCATCGTGGGCAACCACCTTGACCTATGTTTAGAATGGACCAAGCCCATCTCCCTGCATAGATTCCATTGAGCAGCACTAAAATAGTATCAACACTCTTCTGGTTTGTATAAAAATGGCCCCTGTCGTAGGGCCAAGTAGGAACACTTGGTCCCTAGCTGAAGGTGCTGTTTGAAAGGTTCTGGAACTGTAGGGTTAGAGCCTTTTGGGGGAGAAATGGACCGCTAGAGGTGGGCCATTGAAGTTTCTACAGCTTAACCCCGCTGCTTCCTGATTACTAGCTATGGATGCAATGTGATCAGCTGCCTCACACTCCTGCTGTTGTGATGACCAGTTCTAAAGGTCAGAATTCAGGAATGAAGGAGCAGGCAGAACGGAGGCCTTCGTTCAGAGGGGAACTGTTTCCATGCGTTTCCTGGTGTATGGAGGATCCTTGCCTTGCTTGGCTTGTGATCCCTTGTTCTCTTCCCCCAGGCCCTTGCTGCCTTCTTCATTACTTAGGCTGGTTTTTCCCATCTTCCGCTTGCATACATCCTCTCCAGAGTGATCCATGAGGAGGTCCCTTGACTTAATCTTGTGTTCAAACATTATCATGTAACGTTATCCGCTGGTTCCAGGGAATAAGATATAGACTTGTTTAAAAAAAAAATGCTACAGAAAACAGTTAAGAATTTGGCTGAACCATATGGTTGCATCACAAAGGATTGCGATCTGGGTAGAGTTAATAGGATATATTTCTTTGGTCTCCTTTTTTGATTCCCAGAATGTAACAACCTTAATCATTCTCCTAGCACTCTCTCTAGTTGTCCCCACTAAGGCTCAGACCAAAAACAAAACAAAACAAAACAAAAACAAACAAACAAACCCCACTCAATTGGTTCAAGGACTTCTTCACGCCCTTCAGGGTCACTCTGCAACTGTTCCGCTGCAAAGAAACAAACCCAAGTATGCAAATGTTTAAAAAGTGCCTAACTCAGTGTTTAGAACCAAGCTGGCTTGAAAACCTGCATGTAAAATGCAAGTGCTGCAAATTCTCTTTATTGTTCAAATGCTCCAGAAAGTACTGTCCCTGGGGCTGTGTGGTGCCATTTGGAATGAAAATGAGCATCTTATGGAAACTTGGGTGTATCTAAAGGTCAGTGGACTTTCTACTAGATATCTCCGTTGCTCACAACAGATTTGGCTGTATGAGTGGGAAATTTCACTTGGGGGAAATAAATGCAAGTATTTTTAATAACATGGTTCTGTTTCAACCTTGGCTCTTCCTTGAAGTTCAAAAGCACAGTTTTCTAATGTACTCAATCAATATTTATTGCCAGAAGCAGAATATTTTTAAATGTCTAAAACTGAACTCATCATTTTCAGGCCCCTGTTGTCACAGCTGTCCCCTTTTCTCTTCTCTGACTCGGTTTCCTTTCCTGTCTCTCTCATAAATGGTTTTTCCCTGTCACCCAATTCAGAAGCTGGGGCTGAACTGTAGACTTCTTCCACATGCTCGTTCTCTGCACCCCATGTCATTGAATGCTAAACTGCCACCAGGGGCTATGTCCCTGTCAACACCTAAAGTCTTGCCTCAGTTCTCAGCCTTTACTGTCTTGGAGTATTTTGTTCACTGTGTGAAGAAGTATTGCTATGATTGGTGTAATAAAAAGCTGAATAGTCAAGAGCTAGGCAGGGGGTATAGGTGGGACTTTCAGGGAACGAGAGAACTCTGGGAAGAGAAAGGCAGAGACACAGAGCAAGCAGGATGTGCAGGAGGAGAGGTAACATCCACGAGCCATGTGGCAGAACGTAGATGAATATAAATAGGTTCATTTAAGTTATAAGAACTAGTTAGAAACAAGCCTAAGCTATAGGCCAAGCTTTCATAATTAATAAGAAGTCTCCGTGTCTTTATTTGGGAGCTGGAGGCACCCCACCACCACCAAAAAAATCCCACTACACTTCACCTGCATAATGACAGTTGTTTGTATCTCATATTTTCCTCTTGGATCATACATACCATGTTCAGTCCTCCCCACTCCAGACAGAGGAAGCAGAGGGAAACATCAGTGTCACGCCACTTCCCTGATTCAAACCCCTCAGCTGTTCACCCCTGCCACCTGCTCCACAGTGCCTACAGGTTAAACTTCAAAAACTTAGTATGAAAAACCTTTTATAATCTGCCCTCAGCCTTCCCCTTCCCTCTGGCATTATCTCTTGGGGGAGGGGGGGGGCTTCCTACCCCATTTCTGAAACCTCTATGCTAGCTGAAAACCTCCTGGAAACAAAAATTAGCAAGAAAAAAATGCCTGTTGTTCTGAGTTTACAAGAGAAGGGATTAAAGTGTGTTGTTAATAAAGATCGTTAACTAAAGTCACAAGGGGGGAGCAAAGTGCTTTGAAGCTGGAAGGTTAAGGAAAGAACCATGGCAGGGGATCAGGGTAGTCGTGTTCAGAATATACTTCCTCTATAAATTCTACAAACAGTTATAAAGAAAATATAAAGGACACATTCAAGATGAGAAGGAACATCATTTGGATTCTTTTAAAGGCTTCAGTCCTATTTTACAAGTCTCCTCATTTTAAGGACTTTACAACTATAGAGGATTTAGTAATGCAGAGGGAAGTTGCTGGGTAGCTTCAGGGCCAGGGGCAATATCAGCCTAGGCTAGATGCCTGGGGTAGGGAGGAAACCAGTGAATGCTTTAGTGATGTGATCTGTGAAACATATAAAGGTCTGTTGCAGAGAGACATCAGCTCTCTCTTGATGGCTCCCAGGGCTGCTGGCAATGCAGTGTTTCTTATTTCTGTTGATGACTGTGATTGACCCCATTCTCTTTTGGTTCTCATTGATCTTCATTGACTATCTTCTCCAACTTAGATCCAACAGTTCATTAATCTAACTTTTGTTCTTGCCTACTCCCAGTGGCCTAGCAAAACACCCAACCTACATCAATGTAAGCGCATGGCTCCTCAGTTGGATACAGAAGCATACATTCTATACCAGACCACTTCGATGCCAGGCTTTCTCTCCCAGTGACGTTTTCAAGGCCTCAAGAACTGGCAAACCCCTACCCTTCAAAAATTCACTTATTCCTTCCCAGCCAAATGAGAGAGCATCATTTCACAGCTCTTCCTTACCATAAAAAACCCATGTGTCCTCACCCTAATCTTTATATCTTAGAACATCACATCAGAAAAAAAACAGATGTTTACATTATGATTCATAATGGTAGCAAAATTACAGTTATGAAGTAGCAACTAAATAACTTTATCACCACAACATGAGGAACTGTATTAAAGGGTCACAGCAATAGGAAGGTTGAGAACCACTAGAAGAATTCTCCCTCCTGTTGAAAGAGGTCCTGGTTTGGTAAGTCTAAAGTGGGGTCTGATATAACTGGTCCATCAAGCTCCCTGGTGATGCTGTTGTGGCTGCAGCTGGTCCTGACATCTTAGTTCTTTACTGCAATTACCAAGTACTGGAAGCCATCCCCTGCATAAAGACCCAGAAATTCTAAAATACTGTCATCTTTCTTTCCTTTCTGGCCTTTTCTTCTCTGCATGAAGGCATATAAATAAACAAGCATCACTAATTTAAAAAACAAAATAAGCCTTCACTCTTGTTAATTCATTCTACATCTTAACTTCTATTTAAATTGAGTCTTTATAAATGTCTCTCTCTCTCTCTCTCTCTCTCTCTCTCTCTCTCTCTCTCTCTCACACACACACACACACACACACACACACACACACACACACATACACACACATGCACCTACATAACTTTTAAAACCCCGTAGGAACAGCTTTCTCCCCACAATGACATGAAAATTGCCTGTGCCAACAGACTGCTTCCTATTCACTTCCCAAGATTTCACTCAGTCTTCTCTGGATCTTCCAGGAAGCCTTCCTCTTCCTCGACCTCTCCCCCTCCTTCCGTTTTGATTGAGACTGTTCCCTGTCATACTCCCCCTCCTATTTCTAACTCTACTTGTTTCTCTGCTTGCTAGAATATAAGCCTACGAAGGTCTGGAAACACGTCTAGTATTTTTGTTCTCTGTCATATAAGAAGCTTTCAGTAATATATTTGGGGAGAAAAGGAATAAATAAATGTCATTGATAGTTCACACCTGTTCACTGGCAATGTCTAGGGAGGTGGCAGATTTGGGGATATCCTTTGAAACAGGAGCAGCAGTTTTTCCATCCCAAATTAACTACCCTCATCCCAAATTCAAGCTAAAAACCATTTGCCTAAGCAAGAATAAATCAGAAGATTTGTAGACTCCCAGAATGCCGGTCAGCACCCACTCCACAATTGCATTTTGTTTGTTTGCTTGCTTATTACAGCATGGGATGGTTTCCCCATTTTACAGCACTCAGTGGGGCCTTTAATGATGGTGCACCAAATAAACCCCAGTCATCGTCCCACCTGGGAGGAAATGTTGCCTACAATCCAGTCCATTTGTGTTTATGACAAATAGCCAGGGTCTAAATGCATGATCTGAACGACCATATGAAATGCATTTTCTGAGACAAAAATTACACCTCTGAGTGTCTCGGCACATGGGCAATGCAGAGAGTTCCTTTTAAAGTTCAATTTTCGAGGCTGTTTATTCTGCAGCAATTCTAGCTCAGACCAAACTGATTGTTTTCCTGGCCTAAATTGTATTGCAGACATCGAGAAAAAGAGCATAAAAGGTTGCCAAATTCCCGGCTTTAAACAATATTGCCTTAACTGGGGGGATTCCCTTAATATTGCTTCTTATAATTTTTTTCTTCCCTAAAGAACTTGGCCATTTCTCAGGCATTCCAGAACATGGAGTGTCCACAGGAACTGCTTCGAGCTAAAGCTCTCAAAGAAAATACATTTTTTAATGTAAATTCCATACATTTTGGTACCATTGGCAAAGAAGATGAGGACGTGGGGTAACAGAACCAAGACACTATTATTCATTTGTGTAGCTGGAAGTTTTCCTGTGTCCTGCCCTGTCTGCAGCCGCTCAGACCCAAGTAAACACACAGAGGCTTATATTAATTATCACTGCTTGGCCATTAGTTCAGGCTTAGTATTGGCTAGCTCTTACACTTAAACTCAGCCCATTTCTGTTAATCTGTATGTCGCCACATTTTCCATGGCTTTACCTGTGTATCATTACATGCTGCTCCCTGGACAACAGGCTGGCATCTCCTGACTCAGCTTTCCTCTTCCCAGAATTCTCCTTGTCTGCTTATTCCACCTACACTTCCTGCCTGGCTACTGGCCAATCAGCGTTTTATTAAACCAGTGTACAAAAGCATTATTCCACAGCACATTTGTACCAATAGTTTGATTCTGTCAACAAGACTAGCATACTATAATCCAAGGCCAGGAATCCAATACCAGAAGACTTCTAATAAATACAAATCAATCTAGTCATTTCCCAAAAATCAATGTCTTCATATCTCTTGGCCTTCAGTTTAACCTTTTAGTCTACAATTTCATCTATTCTCTTGTTCATATCATCCTTCCCTTTGCTGGTGCCATTATCAGTTCCTGCCAAGCTCCAAATCCGGATAATAGCAAACACTCAGAGAGTGGCACTGTGAGTCCATTATTCTCAGCACCTTATATGCATATTAACTCTTCTGATGGCTGTGCGGAAGGTAATCTTGTTCTTAGTTCATAGATGAGAAAGCAGTGCAGAAGGGAAGAACAGACAGACTAGAGAGGTGCTTTCCCAGAGGTCGCAAGGCTATTAAATGCTGTCTGCCTGGAGCTCTCTTTGACAATATTGTTGAGCTCTGGAGAGAAAGATCACAGTAGCAATCAAATTGCTACCACATAAATTGTAGCCATTTTCTTCACTTGGGCCGTCAGGCCCGCTCAACAATTCTATTATACCTCCCCAGTCAGCTGCCTCAGCCCTTTTCTGTCCCCTTCCTCTCCCTCCACTCTCTGCAGGTTCATGTCCCACCTACTTCCCAAAGAAACTAGAAATTATCGGACAGAAACCCTTTCAGCTTCCTATTGCTATGGTCAATGAGTCTGCTTCCCGTCTAAGAATATAGAATTCAATGTTCCCTGCCTTTTTCACAGACGCTGTTCTGTCAACACACCCCACCGTTCCTGTTTCACAAACACTATCTCCTCCCCCAGGATTCTCTCCAGTCCATACTTCGCCCTCTTTCACTGGACTGTCTGTCCTTCCGTCAGCTCACTCTCTGGGTTCCTTTATTGCTACAACCTTACCACACCCCCATTCCTCAACCTGTTCCTACATTCCAACATGGGTTTTGCTTTTGCCGCCCCAGAAATTGCTCTTGACAAGGTCATAAGGAGCTTGGCTCGGTCCTAATTTCAGGAGCCATCTCAGCTGCATTTGATGTTTCCACAGATGCGCTTACGTCAGTCAATTATGTGATACCTTCTATGTCATCCCCCAGGCTCAGGCTACTACTAACATGAGAGAGTCATGCTGATAGTTTCCTAAACATGGTGCGTATTTATCCACTTCTCCCTGTTCCCCATGGCCGCCACCCTGAACTAGTCTACCATTACTTCTGACTCATGCAGGAAAATTTTTCATCTCTTTCCTCAACACAGTAAGGACTTCTGATTCAGCTGTTACCTATATTGAAGCCAGTCTAACAATTAACAAATTTTAAATGATAACTCTAGTCATATAATGGTTTCAACTGTCTTTCAGATACAATCCACAAGCCCCAAAATAGCTTTTAAAAACATTAAGAACTAGATCAAGTCTCTTAACTTTTATTTCATACCCTCTCACTGCCTCTACTATGTAGAATCAAGAATGTTCCCCAAGCTCCATGTCTTCGATAACTGCACTTAGGAAATGTTACAAGGACAGTGTTCCTTGACTGGACCCTCTCACCTTCCTGAATTCTTCTCATCAAACAGCACTTCCTCAGAGCTTTTCTCCTTAGTCTCTTCTTATAAACTAGATCAAAATCTCTTAGTATATGCAGTTTTTATTTCCTTTTTTAATAAACTTTACCCCATAATTATTTAGCTTTCACTTGTAGTTAACCATATCCACAAATGGATAAAATCTATTTGTCTCATCGAAATTGTTTTAAAGTGTTCAAACAGTGCTGCATGGTTAATACTTGCTTGTAGATTTTAAGTTATCGGTTCATTGTCATTCTCCAACTAAGTTAACTAGTTGTATTGTTTACTTATGGACTCTGTTTATACTGTGTCATCACTTTTGCTTCAGAGTTAGGAACTAACCACAGACGTTGTTAGTTATTCATCACATAAAACATCACTTTGTGTCCTACTGTACCAATGGCATGTCTAATAATACATTACTATCCTAGCCAAAAAAAGACCATCATCTGTTGTCATATGTTCTGATAGTGAAATAAATTCCATATCATCTCCAATTTCTGTTGTTTTTGTAAGGCATTCCATGTCTTTGACTATAACTAAACTCTTCTGTTTCATCTCGATGGTGTGTGTGTGTGTGTGTGTGTGTGTGTGTGTGTGTGTGTGCCTGTGTGTGCCTGTGTGTGCCTGTGTGTGTCTGTGTGTGTCTGTGCATGTCTGTGTGTCTGTGTGTGTCTGTGTGTGTGTGTGTGTATGCTTTGCTGACAAGCATAAACATTCCACCCATCAACAATGAGGGCATGGCTTCCATTCTAACATGTTTGTCCATGCATATTATTAAAGAGGGGAAAATAGAAGCACAATTCTCTCATTGATGAAGTAAGAAGTTTGCAAAGACTATGTGAGGAATAAGTCTGTTTAAAGAAAACAAGTTGTATATGAAAGTGGAGAAAAGCTGAGTAACCTTCTTTTCTAACCTATTTCAAATCCAAAGGTAAGTGTATACCATTTTGTTTCCAGTGAATACTGCCTTTAAAAAAAATGAGGCCATTAAAGCATCTAAAATAGTTCCAAATGCCATGTCTCATACACGTCTCCTTGATTCCCAAGCTGTCGTGTGGGTAAAAACCACACTTATTGGAGAAACACAGTAATGACAGCTCAGAGGCTGAGGCTGAAACTTCAAAGTAATTGAACCATTTAACCACTATTTACTTGCCCAGAATTTCTCCTCAGAAATGACCCTTTGCTAAAAGCCTATGTTCTTGTCCCATGCTGAATTCATTGCCTTTCGGATACGCTCTGTGTGCAGCATGGCTTGCTCCCAAACTGACACTAACTACGTTATCTTCTTGGCTTCTGGTAGCATGGCTTTTGTCCAAGCTCTGTGTGATCCTCAGGCAGGCGTTCTCACATTTGAGCTTGCATTGGAATCACTTAGAATGTCATGGATTATGGGGACTCCACTCACACATTTTCTAGTTCAGAAGGCATCCGATGGGGCCAAGGAGTTTAATTTCAAGGGTACCTCCAGAGATGATGATGAGATTGATCAAAGGCCAAGCTTTCATTTGAAAATTCCTCTGACCTAAAGATAGGCTATTTACCACAAATCATAGCATTTTCTACCCCAACTTATATAAAATGTAGTTTCCTTTTGGGGAACCTGTCATCACGTTTTCCATTATTTCTCTAGGACAGTATTGTCTGATAGAAATATCATGTGAGCTACTGGGGTAATATTTACTTACTTATTTATTTGTTTGTTTGGGTTTCTTGTTGTTTTAGGGGGGTAAGAATGCCGTCAAGGATGCCGTCAAAATTGCTATGTAGTTGAGGATGACCTTGAGCGCCCTTTCTCTTGGAATGCTGGGGTTTCAGTTTAGGCAGTACTAGAGTTTGAACCCAGAGTTTCCTATGTGATACCAACTGAGCTCAGCTCCAGCCCACAAGTATACATTTAAATTTTTTAACAGCCATATTAAAAAAAGTAAAAGATTAAGTCAATTTTAATAATACATATTTATATAAATATAAACAATGTATTAATAATATTTTTATTTCACTCTCCATAGACATATAATCAGTATGAAAAAATATCAATAAGCTGTTTCACTTTTTCTTAGTTTTATGTTCAATTACACGCTGTCTTTGAAATTGGATACGTGCTTTTTTAGACTTCAAGTGGATTGCTCCCCGGAGTACCCGTGTTTCCAGTGCTACCTAGCCACACATGCCCAGTGTTCTCTGCAGTGGACAGCTACAGTCCTAGAAGTTCGGGATCAAAGTAACTGGGACAGAGACAACTAACCCCCCTTGTTCTGCCCCTGGCTATGCCTGCCCTCACTAGACTTCTTCAGTTTCAAGATCTGCCAGCTGCGCTATCAAGTTGATGACAAGTTTTAAGGAGAAAGGACCGTATCATTAGGCATGCACATTGATTTTAAAATGCCTGCCAGTATCAGAATTTATTCTTTCTTCTTATGCACAGAACCAAATATAAATATGCCGCGATGCCTTCCTTGCTACAGAGTTTACACTTCTCCAGCTGTAGACGCAGGTCCTCCCTGCTCATCAGCAGCTCCTCCCCCCTAGTAATGCAATCCACGTTAACAGTACAGTATTTGTGCCTCCTTATTCTCCCCATCCTCCTGGAATCTTCTAGAAATGTACACACAGACATCTGTTTGTCTACATGTGTTTTATTAAACTAGGATCGATTGTACCCATTCTCTGCATAACTGCATTCTTATTCAATAATGAGTCATGGAAACCTTGTAAGTCAGCTGCAAGTTGTGATTCTTTCTTCTCAATGGCTGCAGAAGAACCCATAGTGTTGGATAGCGTAATGTGCTCAATATGTCTGCCATTGGTCACATTTGATCCTTTTTTAAGCAGTAATAAAAAATTGCAAAACTTCCCACTGCATATCAATTTATATGTAACATCTGTGCCTATTCTCCCTTTTACTTAGTTTGCAATCTCATTTTTAACCTTTAACCTGAACCTTTTCCTACCACACCTTACTCACTTTCCTCCCAACAAGAGCACTGACTGGTAGCAGTCTCAGTAATTCATTTTAAGCCATTTCCTAAAAAAAAAAAAAAAAACCCTGACTCAGTCAGCAAAGGGCACACACCAGGGTCTACCCCCTTAGCCCCTCTTCTGGTATTTTATTCACTTGTCTGCTTGGCTGACAAACAGTAGACGAGCCTGCGAGAGAGTCACAGAGATGTTATTGCTGTGTGCCCACTGAGTCTGCAAACAAATGCCAATCCACATAAGTAGAAGTGTCCTTCTTTATTCTTTGAAATAATGAAGAAACAATTGGGCAATAAATGAAAGGACCTGACCTTGAGAACCTAACCAGAGTTACTCAGATTGCAGCTCCAGTGGTAACAGCAATCAGAATGATAAATAGCAATAAACTATTCAACTTCACCATGTAACAAGTGCGGTCTTGGTGCTTTACAGATGAAAATTTGTTTGTCTCTTCAGCACCTCTATGAAGTATGTTCTCTTATCTTATTATGATTCCCCTTCATATCTAAGGACGCTCAGTTCACACAGCCAGTCAATGCCCAAATAGGATTGAGATGGGAGTTGTCTGGCTCCAGGGTCTTAATTCTCTGCTTTACCTATCTCTGAGTTTTGGCATCCTCAGATGTAAATTAGCTAGGGTCATAAGAACCCTGCCTAGGATAGCTGTGAGAAACGTGGTTGTGATTTGAAAGTCATTCACGATTCTAATGAAGTGGGACACTCATGTTGCAGTGTGGAAAATTTGACTAAGCAGATGGCCAGGCTGGCAAGTTAGAGCTAGCTAATGCTGAACCTGAATGTCACCCCATGCCCAGAGCTGGCTGATTAGCCTTCTTTAGAGCAAGAATGGCCACATTTCTCTTCTGTATCTTGACCATATTCTTCCTCTCTAGGCTTTGCCCCTTGTGTTTTACTTAATTGGAACACCAAGCTATAAATCTTATGTACTAAGGGGCCAGAAAACTCTCTGGAGTTCTTGGACTGAAATTCGCGTGGGAGTTTGGCAATATTGAATTTTCAAATAAAATGATTAACAGTCACCTTCAGGGCAGCCTCTGAGAAAATAATCCTTCTTGAATCTCGCCACCTTAATCTCAGGAAGCTTTTTGTTTTCAAGTTTAATCAAAAGAATTTGGAAGTAACATGGGGATTAGTGAGTGAAAGCAGGAGAGAACCATCCCTCTGTCTATCCCAGGATTCCTGTCGACAACTGTAATGCCATCCCTGTCCTCTGTCTGTGCCTAAAAAGGCCCCCGGGACATGTCACCAGGAAGGGCTAAGGCATTTCATTCCATTTTAACTGTGCTCATCTCTAATTGCTGGTTTTATTAGCAACATTTTTTCCAAGTTTCTAATAATTGAAAATAGGCCCACCTGATCAGAAAACCTATTTGCTTTTCCGGAGCACAATAAGTTCCTTTGGATTTGGTGAAGCAGAGAATTAAAATCAGAAGAAAGCACATAATCCAATCCAATTCAATTGCAAACTGAAGCCTACAAGCCTACTATTCACTGAAACAATGATTTAGATGATCTGAGAAATAAATATAGGATGTTTATGGCTTTACACAATAAGACTTGGCCTCATTTATGCGGCAGGAAGATAATTTACAACTAATTTCTAAAAGATACTGAGTGACGATATTGAACTTTCAAATCAAGGCTAGAGACTGGAACAATTGAAAGAGGACAATTAAATAGTATAAAGTTGTTTCCAGAGAGAGAATTTTCAAGGAAGCCATAGTACTTTATAATCATAAAGTGCAGACGAAGATGACCTGACCAGTCTGGCTTTCTAAAGAATATCTGTGTTGATAAGCAATAAAAATAGGGCATCACCTTCTGGGACATGTCCATGCCACCCCAGCTGTCTTCTATGCTCGTCAGTGAAGCCATGCTGCTTTTTCTGCCATCTGCTTCCTGGGACCAAATCTCACCCTTGGGAAGATGTTCTAGAAACTCTTTAAGGGGCCATTTCCCAGCCTCGCATGTGAATTTTATAGGTAGAACTCATCTTCCCAATCATCTATTTTCAATTCACCCATTATTCTCTTTGCCTTCCCACTCACCCCAGTGTCTTAAATACTTAAGTTGTTTACCTCTACTGCAGCCTTATCATCCCAAGTGTTGACAAACCTTGGGAGAAATGAACAGTGGCTTTTATTTTCAGGAAGATTGCTTTCTGAGACAGAGCAGGCAGAAATTGCTCTGGACTCCACATCTCAGTTTCTCATTAGCTGTGAGACTTTGGGAAAGTCACTTGATATTTCTGTGGTTCTGTGTCTCACCTGAAAAGTAAGGAGAAGTAGTTCACTGGAAGAGAAAAATAAGATAATGCATGAAGAGCTCTTAGGAAGTATTTAAAAGTCAAGGAGTAGTGTCACCTGCCTATAATTGCAGCACTCGGGAGGCTGAGGCACGAGGATCTGGGGTTTGAGGTCAACCTGGACTGTGCAAGGGTGACCTTGTCTGAAAAAAAAATGAGAAAAGACGATTGGAGCAATGTTCACTGAATTGAGAAGTATCCTATGGTTCTGGATTTTAGCAGAGTTTTGTACAAGAGAAAGCTGTAGCATTTTAGCTGGCATTTTTAATGTCTGGGAACAAAGGAAAGACGCTTAGGATCCTGGCTGAACTTTTGGGTGAAGAAATGCCCTCTGAAATTCACCCTCATTGACAACCTATGCTTGGCTTAGTATCAGAACTGTATAAGTATACTAAGTATCAGATACTAAGTAGGGAAATCACTTACACAGGAAGAAACATTTCCATCTCCCAGGAAAGCTACAAAAGCCAGAGATTCATACTCCAGCCCTTCTTATAGCTGGGGCGAGCACTTGTTGGGGTCCTGCAGCTAGATACATCTGCCACAGATTTCAGATGAAAAGCTAAGTAGCCCATCCTGGGAGGGCTGGTAGAATGGAAGGTTGTATGGCTGGTTCTAGCAACAGAATCCAGAGACCCATGCTGGTGAAATTGATGGGCTCACTTGCTCTTTCTGTGTCCAAGGTGGGTCTTGGCTGCTCCCTGTCTGTGGATTTTTTATCTTGCTCCAATTGTCTTACCTCCAGCTTTGTTCTTTGGCTACTGTGGATATTGTCTGGCTAGCATTTCCTCTAGTAAATGCATTTTCCTCTTAAATTATCTAAAGCTGGTTTTGTTGATACCAAATTGGCTCCTCCTGTGCCCCCCACAACACAGTATCTAGTTACCTTGCATGCAGTTGTTGGGATCCCAAGACAACAGCTCTTCTGAAGTTTACTTCAGCTCTCCAGCTCTCCCCTTGTACCCCCGCTAGACGAAATCGCACCATCTCCTGGGAGATCTTTTCCTTTGGGATTTTATTTTCTATAAGAGATAAAGTAATCTGATCAATTAAGTCAAGCCCATATACTAACTGCTGAAAGTAATGTAAACATTAAGCCAGCATTTTTGGCTGGCATTTTTAATGTCTTAGAACAAAGGAGGAAAGAATGTCTCCTTGGTCTTCACACATTGCCAAAGCCTGTAAGGTGACTAGACTTTTCAACAGCAGAAGCCCCACATCTGCCAAGATATGTCCTCTCTAGTCCATCGCAAGTCTCTGTAGACGAGTCACATTGTGACAGCAGTGAAATTTACAGCATTAGTGTCTTTATCTCAAGGTCTCTCTCTCTCTCTCTCTCTCTCTCTCTCTCTCTCTCTCTCACACACACACACACACACACACACACACACACACACACACGGAGAAGAGAGGAGAGATAGACAATCTTTAGCATGGCAAACAGCCCAGAATCTTAGCCCTAACCTTGTAACATGCTAGTATATGTTTAACAACTGGCTGAGAAATGGAGATTGGAGAAGATAGAAATTAAACCCTGATTTGTAGCATTTTCTGACTTGACTTGCATTGTGTAAACACATCTACCATGTCCAGTTTCAAGCTACCAAATCATGTTAATGAGATCATAGCATTCTTGGCTATTTCATGATTTCTTCTTGTACTCCAGTGTCTGGTTGCTTTCTCAGCAGTTCCTCACTAACGTCTGTGTGCTCCACTGGAACCCATTGGGCATTTCTGCTCTCCAAATGGACCCCACTCTATCCCTACTTTATTCAGTTCAGCACAAACCCTCCTCCACTGGATGGAGTCAGGGTCTCTGTCGCAACTCACAGCTGGCTGTGCTTTCCTTCAGAGCACTTGGGTTATATACTTGCTGCTTACTATCACTGTGTGCTGTTGGACATTGCAAGCTATGTGTGATCAGACTAGCTCTCAACTCCTCGTATCCCCATTGCTCCTAGTCAGTCTTTTGTAAGGGGAATTTGGGGGGTTATCAGAAAACTTTAGCGTCTGAGTAAACCCTCCTGGTCCATATAACCACAAATATGACAGGAATCCTTCTGTGTTCTGCTGGTTTTCTTAAAACCTTGCATTATCAAAGCTGGAAGAAATCATTCCAAATGCTTTTTCTCTGATCACAAGATATTCTACACATGTGTCTTGTGGTACCTTGGGGAAGCTGGGATGGGATGATGGGAGGAAGTGTTGCCCAAGGATAGAGTTCCCGGGTTGCCTCAGTCACACCTCCAGAGAGCTACAACTTTCACGCTTGCTCTCTCTCTTCCTTATAAGATTTCTCTTGGTTTTTGACTGTGAAAGAAATTTAAGCTAGTTTTTGTTTTATAGATATGCAAAATCAGCACTCAAAGAAGTGTAGAATATAGGGGAGATCATTCGCGTATCTCCTAGGGAAAATGTCTCCTCATTTCAACATTCTCAGTTCCCCTTCTTTCCTCCTAGCTCCAAGTCTCAGCAAAGAATCTACTTTCCATTTCTATCACATTTTCAAAGTGTTGAGCTTTTCCCGAGACTATACCGCATGGATCTCCCATTTGTATTTGGGTAACAAAGTGTTTGTCTAAGATCACATGCATAATAAATCACAGAGCCACATGTTGAACCAGGACTCTCCTCGTCCCAAACTATTTTCATGTCGTTTCTTTCCACTGTGCGTGCACAAAGCACCAGGGGAAGCTTCACTGCCACCTTGAGGAAAGCCCTGTGGTCCACACATCTTCTCCACGGAGGACTTCCTTCAGTTTTTAAACAAATTATGCTTTTTAAGAAACTATATAAATACACAACATAAAACCAGGGCATAAAAAAAAACCATCTTGCTTCTTTCTGTCCATATCACATATCCTATCTCAATATGCATCTGCAATGCTTTAACCTCCTAGACTTACATTTTCATCAGAAGCTCAGAATCGAGGACAAAAAAAAATGGCAGTGCACTTCTAGAATACTACTTCTTTTCCTGAGGAACTAGAAACTTCTTGTATGCCATGCAGATTTTAATTCATATCTCAGTGATAACACATTCTGGGCATGTAACCTCTGGCTAGTCATTTTCAATGTCGTGAGAGGAAAAGCATGTGCCTTCTATGGGTTATTGAAAAAGCAGTATGAGACAGATTCTGGCATAAAGTAAGTGTTCAACAAATGATCACCACATGTTTCCACCTGTAAGTGAATATTTCTATACTATAGTTCTAGTCCTGCTAATCGAATAAGGGCTTATCTATAGGTTCGGTAACAAGTTTGCCTCCGACAAACACAAAACTAGCTAGTTCATCCTATTTTGTTGAGCTAAATAAACTACACACTGAGTTCTTAATATCTGCTAGACACAGCATCATCCCTAGGCTGTAAAAAAAAAATAACAGATACTCAGTTCTTGCCTTCAAGGGGCTGAAAGTATAACCCATACCTAAGGTAAGAGCTTAGACATTTTAAATATCTCGAAGACAGAAAATCTCAGCACACATTCAAGTATCAGTTCTTTGATATGAGAGAGAGAGAGAGAGAGAGAGAGAGAGAGAGAGAGAGAGAGGAGAGAAAGAGTTATCTTCTCTGTCTCTTAATCTAGATTGTAGAATGAGTGTCCAGTTGGTCACCTTCCCTCTCCTAAGCCACCACTCTCTGAGAGTTATTGGGCTGCTCCTCTATCTTCTCTTTCTGCATTAAATGATTCCAATCCTTCAACGTTCCCCCGGCGGACCTATCTGCCAGCCTTCGGTTTAATCATTTTCACTGCCCCCCTCTGGAGTTTCTCCAAGTCCTCTACATTCCAGTGTGTTGCTTTGTCATTGAATCCAGCCTTCTGAGCAATTTATCCCTTCATATAGACAAAAGAAAAATGAAAGCAACCTCCAAATAGGAGGATAGTAGGTAGAAGCAAGGACGATTGCCCAAGCAAGGGACTCATGGAGAACATTCACAAGCTCAAAGAGAATTAGCACTTACAGTCCCCAGCATCAGGGGGAGGGCTAAAACCAGAACAGTTTTTAAATAGTGTCAGCCATTCTACTCACAATTATCTAAATTGCTTTTAAGTATATGACTTTCAACAGCAAACTTGGGACTTGCTGCCGTTACATCTGAGATTATCAGAACAAGACCAATAAAAGCTCTGAAGTACTAAAGTTAAGGAGATCAAACAAGAGTGCAGGATTCTTAAAATGCCTCTGGCCATCAGGTACACGGCTGAGTGCTTACTACGTCATTCAAGGCTTTGGCCAGTCTTGGCACATGCAAAAGATCTTTCATTTGTGTTCAATCCATCAACATAATTAATATTTCTTGGGCTGAAAGTGCAGCAAATTCTAAGTGACTCTTAAGCAATGATAGATAGAGGTTAATCAAATGCATGCCGATCACAGCATGCTACCAACACAGGCAGCAAGAAGAAGATACAAAAACAGAGCTCTAGTAAAAATATCCCTTCCAGACATACACAACCACTTGCAGGGAGTCTCTTTTCATGCATTCAACCAGGCTTCTTGTTATTATGCCAGTGAGTTTTTCCAGCATTCTGAGAGATAGCAGCACATCTACAAGAGCATGCGCGCACGCACTCACACACACACACACACACACACACACACACACACACACACGAAAAAGAGTGAGGGAGAGAGAGAGAGAGAGAATATTATGTTTCTTCCATCACATTGCCAAATCCTCTAAAGAAGCTGTGAAAACTCCTACTAGTTAAGAGTCTGCCTGTTGATTGCATGTCTTTGTTTTTCAAACCATGATTTTCAAATGAAATGTTTTCTTTCCCCTTCTGGAAACCTAAAAATACATGTTTAGAGTGAAAGTCTTGGTTGCGTGTGTCTGTGAGGGGCAGGGACCAAGCATTAATCTACTGGGCTTTCTCCAGACAGACAGTGTTGGCCAAGTCTAGTACTGTTTCTGAAGCTACTAGGGTCCCAACAAGACCTTGACTGGCCTAAAACTGGTTGGGCTAGCAGGTGTCTGTCCTAAGACAGCTCTGAGTAACAGGCATGAGAGAAAAAGTCACACTATGGGACACCCTTCCTGACAAGTTCTCCAAAGACCCCTCAGGTCTAGGTTCAGAAGAAACTCCTGGTTTGGTGTTGAATTGCCCCATAGAACTGTAGTTACACAAGTAATAAGGTTTATCAACTAATTCCTTAAACCCTCATATACACACATTTAATATTGTGATTGTGAAATAATCAGCACTTGAATATGGCCAAGAACTTATGGTAGAATCAGAACAAAAAGCCTTGTGGATGCAGGCAGAAAATCATGAGATACTTAACTATCACCAGAGTTGGGCTGATCCATCACCCTTGCTCTTGACAGTCCCCCATGTTCAGCCATGGAGTCTAGATGCTTGTAGAAAAGTGAAAGAAAGACATATTGAAGAACACAAATACTGTTGGGGTATACACAGTGGGAAGCTCTGAAAGAAAGGGTATTAAAGTCATGGCATGCTGGTTGCTCCTTAACAAATACGCATCATAACTCAGTAGTTATAATTTTCGCAAAAAGAAGCCTCCACTCATGAACTGGCACTACAAATAGCCTCTGATTTCATTTGTTTGGCAGTAGAGAAAGTCTTAAAATTCCGAACAACTGTTGAGGAAGTAAAAGCAGGCCATTGATAGTGACATGTTACCAGATTGCCATGTAGTTAGTGATTACGGCAAGTAGCCAAAACCTACGGCTTAACAAATCATTACTGGACACAACCCAGCATTCCCTTCTTTACCCAAATGTGTTCTTCACAGACTTAGTACAAAATAACTCCTAAAAGCCAATAATTTGTACCATTCCTCTGAAATCCACCTTGCCTTGGGAAGCCATTTTTTAAAATACAGTTTCAACTTGGAAATATAACTACTTGTAATATTAACATCCCTATATGAGAAGGGCTAAAAAAAATGTGAGAACAGTTCATTACACACACACACACACACACACACACACACACATACACACACACACACACACACACACACACACACACACACACACACACATACACAGCCATCTAGAGTAAACAGGAGTAGAGTGTATCTGACAGATATAGAACATATCTGGTAGAATATAGATAGCTTTTTGGAATCTGAAAAATTAAAATAAAATTCCTACTGACTTTCAAAAGCCAAACATTTAGGTCACTCTTAAAAAAAAAAAAAAAAGGAAAAAAATAGCCAGCAGATTAAAGGAACTCCATTTATAAAAATCAAATGAACCTCTAACAAAGCTTGTTTGGGGACATGAATAAATCATCCATCCATAAATTATTCATTGTTATCAAGAAACAAGCTGGGGATTCCAGGAACCAGGCAGGATCTGGGGAGTGAGCAAGTTCATCGTCTCACACCCTCCACCAGAAGGCTATGGGTAGTGTCATGTGAGGCCAACTGTGCCAATCCTCCATTCATGGGACACTTTGCCACCTTTACACCCAGAGGACAAAGCAAATAAAGTTTAATCCATAATGGACTCAGTAAATAGACAATAAGCAGGGTCTCCCCCACCCCATCTGTCTCTGTATCTCTGTCTCTCACACTCTCGCTCTATCTGTCTCTCTCACTTTGATACACATAGGAAATATGAGATGTGTGCTAAAGATCATGGAGTTGAAAGCTTGAATCTGAAGAGGTTGACTAGAAAACTCCTTGATGACAAGCTCTTGGCCCAGTCTGACCTTTTCATTCACAGTTTGGGGTGGGCTTGTTCTTGGGAAAGAACAGGAGAGGGTGGAGAGGAGGCTTCCAGATTTAATGCACTAACCAATGCATGTGTGTGTTCCAGGTCCCAACTGCTTTGCAGGAACTACAATAATTCCAGCTGGCATTGAAGTGAAAGTGGACGACTGTAACATCTGTCACTGTCACAACGGGGACTGGTGGAAGCCCGCTCAGTGTTCAAAGCGTGAATGCCAAGGCAAGCAGACTGTGTAGGGCAAATTCCTGAACGGTGACAAGTTCTAGGAAGGGATGCTATGGCTTCTACACTGCACATGTCTAACACTCAACCACATGAGCAAACAAACTCCTGCCAGCTACAACAGGGTCACCAGCAAAACCTTCTGGGGTTGACAAAAGTGATTATTTTACGAAGAGGAAATTTCTCTCTCTTTCTCTTGCTATATAAAATACGCATAGCATATGGCTATCTAAACCACTTTTGTAATTACCAATGCTTGATGGTGACTTGATGACCGAGATTTCTGGGACAAGAAAGAAAGAAAACAACCTTGGACAGGCTCCCTCCCAGGTGATGCCTCTGACCTGCCAATCCATGTCCCTTGATTTACTCCATTTTTACTCTGTTGGCGCGTACTACACTTTTCTCTTCTGTATTTTCTACCTTTGGGATCTAAAGGGGTCAGATTTGACTGCACAGTAAAGTTTTGTGTTGCATCAGAAGTGTTTGAGAAAGAAACTTTAGAGGGAAATATCCTTCCAGAGGGGGAAGGTGGAAGAGGGTCCAAGCCACGGCTCTCTTGGGGCAGTTATTGTGTCTGTAGGCTAAGAAACAGAGTGGTAAACTGGGTCCTCTGTACACCAACGTGAGGAACAACTAGTTTGTCCAATATATTGGGGCTCACTGTTGATTCTTACTAACCACACATTTCATCCACAAAACTTTGAAACTGCCAATCAGAAACAAGTAGATGAAGAACGCCATGAGTTGACTGAAGAACCCAAAGAGACAGGTATTTAAAACTGTAGCATTTAATCACCAGACATCTTCATGATGCCAGCTTTGAGTTTGGTTTATAATTAAACACACCACAAAGCCCAGCTTGTCACCAGGCAATATAAATACCAGAACCAGGGTGAGTAGCCCCACTGTGAGTCAATCTTTCTAAACACTTCTAACTCTCAAGTTCCAATTTGGCTGGAAGCCAGTCCTATACACAGCAGTTTTTAAGGTTTGGGACTGTGTTTACCATGTTCCAGTAACAACCACTCAGCCCTAAATCTAAAATCCAGATTCAGGACACTTTCCACCTTAAGTGCTGATGTAAAATAAAGATTAGGGTAGAGTGACTCTTGCACAATATAATTTCATTAGTTGAACATTTTTAATGTATATATTAGATACTGAACTATTAAAATGAACCTTTGAAGAGTCTCAAGGTTGCCCTGGTAATGCTGCTAGTATAATAACAGAAAAAAAAATAATAAAAGAAATACACAGGGTATCTGATGCCATCGGCAGTCAACTGCAAAATTCACAGTTCTGAGACCACATGACCCAGTTACTTATTCCAGTATCCGTCCTAAAGCCCCTGGTGCAGATCTGATGGGGAAACTTCAAAGTTTTCTTCATCTCCAGTTGTCTTTCTTTTTCCTGTTTTCTGCTCCCAAACACAGTCTGGGTTTCGTGTGGCTTCCGTGGAGGAACACATCACGCGGAAGGACATCTCAACCTCAGTCTCTGCCATTTGGGGCCAGGTTGGTAGGAGCTATGCCGCACACTCTTGGGATGCTGAGTGACATTCCTGGATTTCATCCGCTAGGTCCAGGAACATCCACCTAGTTATATCAACCAAATGTCCTCAGACATCGCCAAAAGTCCTCAAGGGGTGTGGGTAGGGAACAAAATTTTACCTGGCTGAGAAGCTGTGTCCTTCAACTGTATCATTTCTGCCACGTGACATGCCGGGCAGCTCTGACTGCACACACATGGCTTTGTTGAGCCCCTGAGCCTTTTGGGTCATACACAAACAGTAACCCCAGGGTCAGTCTCCTCCCTACCAAGTGATGCTTCTAAGACCCACCCTCTGGACACCAGTTTCCTTAGTCTCATAAATTACTTTCCTCACTTGAAGTTGTCAGCCTCTCCTCCCCAGAAGCACCACCTGTTATCAAGAAAGAGTTGTCATTTCCAAAATTAATGTGCCGATGAACCGGACCTGACACTTTTACACACCCTGGGCTTGTGTTATGGTACAAATAACCATCCCGGTGCCATCCGAGGAAGAACATCCAGCCGCCTTTCTTTAGAACACCAATTTGTTGCAAGGTTGGTGCCTTTCAGTTGCCACTATGGATACATCATAGAGACAGCCATGAATCTTTCATGAGCAATTCTGCATGATTTATGCCTGCACTCAAAAGCAAAGGCATTGCACACTTCAGCCTGTGTCTAGACAAAGTTGTACTCTACAGCTCTCTTTGCCCTGAGGTTACCTATTGACAGTCCCCCAAATCCACATTCTTGAAAGGAAATAATAATGATAGTTATTATTATTATTATAAATGACAGGAATGAGATCTAAAACTAAGAACAAATCACTGATAGAGCCATGTAGCATAGACGCTTCTCTATTATTAAGGAGTTAGTATGTCCTTGTTAGAAACAAAGAATGTGCAACTTGGAAGCCAAGGTATAGAAATTTTGCATAAAAGTCTGAGTCCACGGATCCTCACAGCCAGGACTCGGTGGGATAGAGTGTAACAACCATCAAAACTCTCTTCAGAGAGTCTGCCGCTGGCAGCCGTTCAATGGCCTCTAATACAAACTTGAGAAGGAGATTTTCATCACTGTTCATGTCAGGTTGGGCCTGGTTTCTTTTGTCTGTTTAGTATATTGTTTTGTTCTTTTTTCCATTCCACTACAATTCTTTTAATACTTCCAATCACCGATGCTTTCCCACTTTTAGGGACAGACAAACCTATACTGTGACAGAATTTCTCATAAACTGATAACCATTTAACAACTTCCTTCTAGCCAGGTCACTGAGCTGTTCTTTCCAAACCTCTGAACGTCAGAGTTCTTCTCGTCTCATCATTTTGTTGTTGTGGTTGTTATTTCTTTTGAAGGCTTTGATTACAGCCACACAGTCACCTCTGTGTTATCCTTTCTCTTCTGCCTTTGGGTCTCGGCTTTAAATTCAGCTATGTTTAAATAAGGGATCAGCATCCAGTTTATCAGCTGATGCCTGTTAAACTGATGCAGTTTCTAAAATCTTTGAAAAATGGTGTGCCTGAAAACTAGTGAGAGAGAGAGAAAAAAAAAACACTAAATAATAAACTGTAAAAAAAAGGGGGATTCTAGCAACAATATTTGATGTGTAAAAGAATATATTATTAAAAAATTATTTTGTTAAATATAAAGTGTGTTAACCAGTGACCATTGTTTGTGGTATATTTTCCTGCCCACGTTTCTCTTTTCTCCACTCCTTCTTATTCAACGATGAAATCACAATGGCATCTGTCATCCAACAGCACATACGCCATTACAGCTGTAGCCAAATAGAATTAAGCTTTAACTCTAGTATTTGCTGAGTGCATTTTTCATTTTTCAAAATATGAGGCAAGGGTGACTTGGGGGAAGGGGAGGTATCACCCAAAAAGGCTCAAGTAAACTACAAGTGAGAGTGTTTTAAATGGTAGGGTCAAAAACCTTTCCTTCCTCCACACTCATACTCAGCACTACAGTGCTTGAATGTTCAGACATGTCAAGGACAGTGCGAGCCTCAGAGACCAGAGCATCATGTTCAGTCTCCATAACACAGCTACAAAGAAGGAATCCTGCCTGTGTTCTAACCACTGAGAAAATAAGAATATAAAGAGACGAATCTAACATCATGAGATGAGAAATTTATTATGGAAATTTCCAAATAGTCAGAAAAATAGCATGAGTAGCCTTTGCGTCCTCATTGTCCTGATCCAGAGGTTACTGAGATTTTGCAAAATAGTTAACCTACTATTTTCTATCCATAGCATCAAGCATGTATCCATTCATCTCTGAAATGAAATAGTCATCAGTTTTTTTTAAAAAAAAAAAGGTAGTATTTTCTTACAAAACTGTGTTGTTATACTAACAAACTTAGCAAAATTAGTAACCTTATGACTGTCCAGTATCCAGTCTGTATTCAGAACTCTTAGATTTTTTTTAAAATATGAGAAATAAGTTTGTTTATATATCCAAAATGGCCTTATATGGTTGGCATGCCTCTTAAATCTAAAATATAGATTCGAACCTTGCCAACCTTATCTTAAAACTTTGACAAGACTCCTGGGTTTGTTGCTATTTGAAAATGTTTACTGAGACTATTATTCTCTTCAAGCCCATGTTTGACCTCAACCTCACCCATTGACTTACAATAAGTAACAAGGAGCCAGGCCCAGAGCAAGCACCAATGCTGGTGACTAGTACCCAGAATACATGCCTTCCTCTTTTTTGTACACAAACTCTACTTGGGGAGTAAGAATGAACTCTTATTGTCATGCTCCTTGAGCCAAACCCACTGCCTAATACCAAGTTATGTGAACAATATTTTATAATGGCCATGAGTTTCTGCATTACTAGAGAATAAAAAAAAATATCCACTAGGAAAACAGCATGGTGTACCTAAGCACATAAAAACACATCTGTATCACGCCAACATTTTCATAAAACAAAATTAGACTTTCTTGCATTTAAATTCCCATACATTCAATTTTCTACCCCCATGTCCTCAAAGTTTCATAGGGCCAATACCCGAGAAGCATGGGAGAAAACTATAAACCAAGGCACAGATCTAATTAGTTGATGGTATTTGAAGTTTGATGTTGAGAATAGTACTCTTCTACAGAAAGGTATTTTCATGATTTTGAAAGGCATAATGTCATCTCTGAGTCACCAAACTCACCTGTGTTTTCTGACCACACTTTTTTATATGAGTGGGATTAATGCCCAAATTGTCCTGTCTGGTATAAACACCCTAATGTCCCTAATCAATCTTATGCACTAAGAAGGCAGACTATTCATTAGAAAAAAAGTTAAATGAATGAATTAGGGAATGAGGAGACAGCTCAGTGTGTAAAGTATTTGTCCCACACACAGGAAACCTGAGTTCAGATCCCCATCACCCAGGTCAAAAAACTGGCCACAGCAGTCCTGTGGATAGGGAAGTGAAAACAGGGGGATCTCTGGAACTTCTGGTCTGACTCGTCTCACCTGATGATAAACAGCTTCAATAAAAAAAGGGGGAAACAATAAGGAAGACACCTGAAGTCGACTTACAGTCTCGACCTGCACATGGACCTGAACAGAGTGTGTGCACCCACAAACATACATGCATACACCCACCGCTCCCCTCCTCACACAGTGAATCCCTGAAAATTTCTACCACTGGATTTTATGGGTTCAATTTATTTTTCTATTACAAATATTTTCAGGGGCGGCCATGACATGACTTTTGTTTTGACTTTTCAAAATGTTGACCTCATCTTTCTTTCCATTCCAAATGCTAAATACTTCCCATATTCCCATTACAAGTGGGTTTTTGAGTAAGCTTATTTTCAAACAGCTACACTGCTACAATTCATTTTAAGTTGAAAAGTTTTCCAACAAAAGACAAGTTTCTTCAAATAAATAATCATATATGGTAACACAAATGGGAGGAACTGGAATATAAAACTCAGCTACCATTACTTGAGTTTCTTGGTTTGGCAAACACTGTATTGGCTGTCGTACATAAGACAATGGCTTGCATTTATTGGTTCAGGCATCCTCACAGCTATGATGCAGTTATCACCATTTTGCAAACTATAACACAGAGGCCAGAGACCATTTTGGTTTTCCTAGGCTTCCATGCCTATGCAGAACTATCTTCATATAGAGTTGAAAGCACTGGATAGAAGAATAACATAAAGTAGTTTAAATTAAAACCTAGAAGGTCCAATTGTAGATCAGCCACCATTATTAGGACTGGAGGAGTTAGAAAAGACATAGATGAAATGATGCTGGATTTGAATATGGTACCTTATGTATGATTTGGGGTATTTGTTTAGAGAAACATTATTGTAAAACAGGAAACAATGAATGGTATACTTTGAAGGTGATAAGCAATCAGATTTGATTTGAGTATGAAGCTACAGAGACAGGCATATACTAAGAGATGCATCTGGGAAGAAAACCCAATTATCAAGACCTGGAAACCCATACTAAGAAAATTGGACTTGCTTTTTATTGACATTGTGGAGTACTTATAATAAAACCAGAAGGTGTCTTGGCCATATTCGTATCTTATCTTAAACAACTGTGACAGCAGATTGAAGAATGAGATGGAGACCAGCGAAAGGTGGGGACACCAGTGGGAGACCGTTACAAGGCCCAGGGAAGAAAGAACAAGAATCTGATGTAGTAGGAGTGAGACCCAAACACGGCAGCTGGTACAGTAGCTCTTCATGGAGGACCAAATGGGAAGTCTAGAATGGGAACAGTCACATTGTTGTCTCATGGGATTACAAGGATGCTGTTACCAATGACAACCATCAATGATGTGGAACCTATGCTTCACTTGGAGTGGCACCTGATCTCACTTCAGGACACTGTGCCAAAGTTGCTAGCAACAAGTTAGATCTTCGGCGTCAACTACATATATATCTGTCTCCCCGGCACCACACCTGTTTGCCAACATACTTGACTTGAGTAATGGCAACTTGGATAGCCAAACTTCACCACTGATCAGATGGGTTTTTTTTTTAATATAATAATCTTGAGAAGAAATTCTATATTTGGAAGGTAAGAAGAAAACAAATTATTTTGCTAGTTTTTCACAAACGTTAATCTCAGACTAAAATTTATCTGCATACTGTGAGACAAAAGTACCTGTGGGCCTCTAGCATTTGCCTCCACACATGCTCCTCTAGAATACAAAAGACTGGCTCTTTGTTTTCTACATGTTGTTTAGCAGGATTCCTGAAATTTAAGAAAGAAAGAAAGAAAGAAAGAAAGAAAGAAAGAAAGAAAGAAAGAAAGAAAGAAAGAAAGAAAGAAAGAAAGAAAGAAAGAAAAAGAAAGAAAGAAAGGAAGGAAGAAAG
>CABHPP010149326.1:33591-49227 GCA_902168425.1 Peromyscus attwateri
CACACACACACACACACACACACACACACACACACACACACACATATGCTTTTTGTTATGGTGGTTGTTGTTTCATTTCTTATTAAATTAATCACAACATTGGGTCAGCCAGGCCCATTAACTGCATTTTTCATTTAAACCCTTCAGAGAGGCAGCTGCAAATGCAATTTAATTTGTTGACCCATGATCGATAGCAATTAATAGCATCTCTTTAATCTTGTTGAAAGGCCTATCTCTGGCTTCCAGTATCCACCATCTCAGGGGACAGGTATCCATACATGCATTGGTTAGCATCTAGTTACCCTCAACCTTGTACTTTTTTGGTGATGGTGTCCCTTTTAGAAGTTACTGTTCACTGTGTGTTTTCAGACATCACTCCAAAGCTCATCTAGGCTCTCTTTTTATATCTCCTCCCCTGCAAGTTCAAGGTCAAAATATTACAGACCTGTACTGCTGAGGGAAAAAAAAAACCTATAAAATACTTTTTAACCCAGAAAAATTGACATAACTTTTTAAATTGCTCTATATTAATAAAATTGTTGCTTATATTTCCTAGGATTTCATGTTAGAGTACAACCAAGACAAATGGTGTGATTCGGTCCTTTTCTACTTGTCATATTAATTAAAAAGTTATCCCGTTGCTCCATAAGTAGCTTTCCAGTAGAAAAGTAGATGCTGTGGTTGAACTGAGTGGCAGATTGTCTTCCTACTCTCAAGGAGGACAGGCCATGACAAGGCGTACAAGGCAAATTTGAAGGCACAGAGGGAAGTGCCATGACCTTAGTGTGAACATGGATGATGGCAATATATTGGCCTAGACAGGTGGGAAGGCTTTCTGGGACATGGAACTTCTTGTTTGAGCTTTGAAAGAATCCACCAGCGGCTAAAGAATGAAAAGAGTGGTCAGTGTCCTCTTGCAATTTGTAAGGGGGAGTTTCTGCTAAGATAGTTTGGAACATGTAACTGCCCCATTTTGCTAATAGTGAAATCTATTTGAATCAGTAACCATGTGCCTGGCACAAAGCCAGGGCCTTGAAACAAATCAAAAGAGGAAAAATGGGCCATTTATATATTGGGCAAGAACCATTTGTCTTGTCACATCAGCTGTCTTTTCCATAGTCAGCTCACTGACCAGTGAGATTCTCTCTCTTCTGCTTCCCTCAGACACCAAGGGCACTGCGTTTTCCAGAATTTGCATGTGCATCTCTATAGCTTACAGTGATTTTTCCGTCAATGGTCTCTTCACTGTTGGTCTCATCATCAGGCCTTCTATACGATATTCAACTGTGGGGTGAAAGATGTAAGAAGCCTGTTGAAGCATCAGTAAGCAATCAAGAGATACGTGATGTAGCAAGGATGCTTTCCAAATGTATGTAAATGATATCAGGATGGTTACCTGCTCTGAAAACTCACGAGATTAGTTTTAAACCTAATGGCCAATATATTTCTTGTATGATAGCTTCACAAGAGAGTAATAAAAATGTGCTAGGCAGTATCTTATACATAACTCTTGGGGTCAAATGGATATGTAAATATAAAATATACAATGTGTAAATTGCAAGTATAAGATGTCTTTGGTACATATGTACATATATATTTGTATCTGTACAAACAGTAAAATATTATATATATAAATAATTGTAAAAAGCTATAAATATTATGATGGACTGGTGGTGGTTGTGTCCTTAAGATTGAAAATTTGTTGTTTCCATCTGTTCTCTACACTCTCTCTTTTATACCTAGAATTTACAGGCTCCTCTAGCTAACAGTAATTCTTACCTCACCTTTGCTTTGCTGTGAAGCATTTCATTAGTTCTGCTTGTTCATAGATTTAATTTCCCATCCCTAATCATTTGAGGCTCGTGTGGTCCATCGATTTCAGAGGGAGGCAGAGAACATGAGCAAAGGAGAGTTACAGAAGGGGAGGAAAGCCAAGCTGTTGGGGAGTCTAAGGTCACTGCAGTGACAATGAAATTTATATATATATATATATATATAACAGAAAAAGGCATTTCTTATTAAATGTTCGAACTGCTAAGCATATGGTTGGGAGATTTTGTCTGCTTGCTTTCAGCTGGGATTGTCTTGCCTTTCCATTTTCAGCCAGATAAATATTTCCAATTGAGAGGGCTTCTTACTCACTCACCTGTTCTATCTGCTATCTGCCATGGCCTTTCAGGGTACCGTTCCCCTGAGATGATCATTTTCCTGGGCATCCAGATGTGCAACAGGGAACTTCCACACAGATGAAAGAGAGTCCTCTCCAAGCCACTTCCTTTGTTTGTGAAGGCATTCTTGTATCCTGTTGGTTGGGCTGACAGTAGCTTTCAGATCCCCAGAGGAGGCTGAAATGTTCCAGGAGCTTCTCAACACTCAATTGCGTGTTTGTTCGGTGTGACAAGGATTCTGCTGTCAGGAATGTTAACTTTAATTGCTTGGTTTTACTTTAGATCCCTGCCTGCACCCTTGAGTTCATGAGCCACTGAATACAAAACCTACTCTGGAAACACAGAGAAGGGAAAGTGGCCCCTGTGCTACTTGTAAGTGAGGAAACAGCCACCCAGGGTCCCATTTCCCTCTCCCATTCCTCCAGCAAAATAGCTTGTAGCAGTAGTCAGACCACTGATTACCTAGACTAGAATTAGAACTTAGTGATAGTTTTAGGAGACCATCATGATCGGGTGCTCACTTTTCATAAAACATTTTGGATTCAAGTTGTCCTCCAATGAACTGGGAGGCCAGGCAGCTACTCTGCAAAATGATGCATTTGTAAAACCATAACTTTGAAAAAATGAGACAGTACAAAGAATTATGATATTTCACACCACCAATGTAGCATGCAATGATACATTTTGCTCTTTGCACTGTACAAATAAACCCAGGGCATACATCTGTAATCGCATGTCCTGCCCCAATTGATTTGCTCTTGCTGAAGAAGAAAAGCCAGTCATCAAACTCATGTGTCTATTGAAACAATGTCAACTCAGAAAAACACCCTTTGTTCACCACGTAATCTATATTTCGGTGCATATAAACCCACAGTACGTAGGCTGTTGACCAGCACTATACTGTTCCTTTCCAGAGACATGAAAGAACATCTTAGAGCTACATCATGTTTGCAGTGAAATGCAGTTAGAAACATGCTAAGAGCCGGCCAGACCGCTCAATGCTTAAGAAAAGTTGCTCTGCAACCATGAAGATTTGAGTTCGGATCCATGTACCCATAATATGAGGGGGAGGGGGACATGGTTCCCATGTGCCTGTAACCCCAATGTGTGGAAGTCAAAGGCAGGAGGATCACAGAGCCTTGCTGGTTGCCCATCTAACTAAAAACATGAGCGCCAGGGTCAGGGAGAGAACCTGCCTCAGAGGAACAAGGGAAAGGATAGCAGACCACCCAGTGTCCTTCTCCGACCTCTGCACATTCACATCGACAGACATGCATAGACCATAAATACACACACAGGGTTAGAAAAGTAGTTTCTAGACAAAGAAAGGGGAGAGAGAGGTACCTTAACCCCCTTCTCAGACGCACAACGAAATACACATTTAGTAAACTGATTAATTTGAGCAATTATAAATTTAAAATTATAAGAGCTGGGATTAAACAGAATGATCTGGTCTAAAGTAATTTGCATTGAAACATAAATGGACATAAATTGCATTTTACGTCCATTGATAGGTTAAATAAACCAGAGCAATATAAAGTTCCACAAGGTTTACTTCTTTTTCTTTCTTTCTTTTATTTATTTATTTTTTTATGATTTTTGAGACAGTGTTTCTTTGTGTAACAGAGCTGGCTGTCCTGGAACTTGATCCGTAGACCAGGGTGGCCTCAAACTTACAGAGATCCACTTGCTTCTCCTCCCAAGTGCTGAGATTAAAGGCATGCCACCACCACCCGGCGGTAGGTTCACTTCTTAATGGCTCTGTATTCTGTAAATCACTTTCTCTAAGGCCGAATGCTTTCCTTCTTTAGATGAGGAATTTATTCTATATGACTATCATATTTTATATTACTATGGCAAGAACACTTGACATGAGATCAACCCTCTTAATGAAATTGTAAGCGTGCAGTACAGTAATGTTGATCTAGGTATGGTGTACTTAGAATTTAGTCATTTCGTTCATCAGAAACTTTATGCCTGTTGATTAATATCTCTTTTCTCTCCTGTCTGGGCAGTCACCACTCCATATTTTGATTTTATGAAGTAGACTCCTCTGTGGATACCTTATAAAAACAGAATCGCTTGGCACTCATCTTGAGAGACTGGCTGCTTTCACTTAGCATAGTGTCCTCAGGGTTCACTTCCATTACCGTATATTGGAGCATCGCCTTCCTTTCTGGGGGTTGATTCTTATTTCATTACATGCACATCTGTTTTCTTTATTCATCTACCAGCAGACATTTTAGATCGTTTCTACATTTGTCTATTATGACTCATCTTATAGTAAAAAGGGGCATCAGTGAGCATTTTTAAACTCTTAATTGAGTTATATTAATGATACAGAAAAGCACACACTGTAAAGCATACTTATAATGTTGGATATATACAATAGAATGGGTAAGTCACAAGTACCCCAGATGTCATCATGTGTTCCTTCTTAGTTAATATCATTACCACCATCAAAGGATATCACTACTAAGATGACTGAACTAACAGCAAAACTTGGTTTTTGCCTGTTCTGAAACCCTATTTAACAGCCACATACAAGTAGTTGTCTTTCAAACTTGGTATCTTTCACTCAATGTTTTGTTAAAATCTCAACTTCAATTCTTTCTTTTTTCTCATGAGAAAAAAATATTTAATTTCATGATCCATTCATTTCCAAGGTGAAGCGTAGTCATTAACATTTAAAAATCGAAATGCCATCCAAAGATCAGAAATTATGAAGGAATCAGGGAAATCTCTGCAACCTAATTCTTTTCCTCTTGCAGGGAATTTTTAAAGCATACGTTAATGTAGGAATTTGCTGGACTCCTGCACTGGCAGGCTGAGCAGCAGTAAGTAAGTGTGAGGCTGAGTATCCAGCTTTGGAGAGAGCTCGTTCTTCACTGTAGTCTTTGCAGCTGGATTTGTGACACATCACTTTCTCTACTTCATTCTTCAGTAAAATCTTTTGCTAGCCTGGAAAGAGAAATGAGACTTCCTGACAACCGAGCTCAGAAAGGTCAGATCTGAAATAGAGAGGAAAGCATCATTCCATCCAGGGAAGTGTCCTTACAGCCCTCAGGGATCCAAGAACAGCTTACCCTAGCAGCCAGTGTATGCCTTTCAGTCTTGCCCTACCTACCCCATTGGCCACACCTCCCCTTGGCTGCCTTTTCCATCCTAAGATTCCTTCTTAGAGGATAGCCTCATGCCCAGATTGGACCAGATCCGTGTTATTTTTCCACAATTTTCTAAACTGTTCTTGAAAAACTCATGACTCTGTAATTACTCTTAAGGGATAACAGAGCTCCCTTCCATAGAACTACAGGTTGACAGGGCACTTAGCAAGACCCCGGGCACACAGGAAATGTTCAATAATTAGCTCTTGAATAAGCAGGTTAATGAAGAGAAAGAAGTAAATAAATACCATAGGCATCCTCAAAACACACAATTTTACCCCTGAGTCTTTTGACTTTTTCCTTCTTGGTGTTCTTATTTCAGGAGAAATATGTAATTATTTCTAAACTAATCAAAAAAGAACTCTCCAGTGAGAATAAAATTACATTTGAATTTAATAAGCACAATAGACTCCTCATTTCCATAAATGTGCATGCTATGGTTTCCTTAAATTAAAGGTCCAGTTTAGCATTGGGAGCTAAAACCCAACAAATGAATGGAAAGTCTACAAGGCAGGGACAATTGATCAAAAAGATGCATATTAATACATCTCAGGGAAATGGATCAAAGGAGTCTGTCGAAATGACATTTTATAAAAACTTATAATGTGCACACTTTCTCTCACATCTAGTATTAATAGATCCACCTAGGATGAATCATTTGGCAGAGAGAGGAAATGAAATAGGTGGTTTTACATTGGTTTATTTTTATGTTCACCTACTGTTTCTTCAGAGCAATTAGACTATTTGGCTGTGCGTCTGAGAGTCTTAGAAGGATCAAAGGAGAACATTCATTCATAGCATTTTGGTTTTCTTCCTAAGTGATGCTGATGAGTCCACTGTTTGCAAATATAGATGGTCATTCAGCATCCTACAATACATTTTTCTTTTTTCCGTGTGTGTGTGTGTGTGTGTGTGTGTGTGTGTGTGTGTGTGTGTGAGAGAGAGAGAGAGAGAGAGAGAGAGAGACAGAGACAGAGACAGAGAGAGACAGAGAGACAGAGACAGAGAGAGACAGAGAGACAGAGACAGAGACAGAGACAGAGACAGAGAGAGAGTACACGTGGTAGGTGTAAACATGGAGGTCTGCGGTGGATGTCAGATGTTATTAATTATCCTCAATGACCAGTCCACTTCATTCACTGAGGTGGGATCACACCAAAATAGTATTCTCAATGACTGGTCTACTTCATTCACTGAGGTAGGATCACAGCAATATGGTTAGTCTCACCAGCCAGTTTGCTCTGAGGATGTCCTGTCTCCACATTGAGGCTGGAATTGCAAGCAGGTTATCATACCCACCTGGCATTTTATGCAATTTCTGTGCATCTGAAACCCTTGTCCTTACACTTGTCAGCAAGTCATTTAACCACTGAGCCATCCTCCAAGCCCAGCACATTTTTCTTATGAAGATTTTTTTCTTATGGGAGAGATTCCAAAATTGGAATGGGGTTCACTCTGGAGACTGTGAATGACTTGATCTGACAGTCATTAGTTATTAGCAATAATCTACACATAAATTTACATGTCTAATACATCAAACATATTTATAGTACTCATTATTATGTATGACAGCAACAAATCATACAATCCTGGAATTTTAACTGGTTCCCAGAAACTGGTAGCTACTATCTTAAAATTTTTACTTCAAGCTTTGATGCATCTCCAACAGGAATTTTTAACATGATGGTTGTTCTCACCTCCTGTTTTTAACTTACAGTTGACATGGAGAGCATCTCATTAAGAATTCTCTCAAGGTTTTTCATTAATCTACTCAATTATCCAAAACTCTCAACCAAAGGAAAGAGAATGTCATGTAAAACTATTGGATGTATTAATTTAACTCAAAGACAATTTAGCAAGCATTCTTAATTATTAACCACACGGAAGGCATTGGGTTTGATGTTGTGAATGCAAAGATGAATACAAAGTTGCCACTTTCTTTAAAATGTTGTGGTCCAGTGAAAGAGTGACAAAAAATTGCTAACAAAATTTCAGTGCATAGAGTTTCACATCCAATGTGTGGGAAACATGAAAGAGCATTTACTATTTCAGATTGGGTTTGAAGGGGGCTTTCTTGAGAAAAAGATATTGAGTCTTGAACTAGGAGCCAAGGCTGTAGGCAAAGAGATGTACAGCTGAGGATGTAACATGAGTAAAAGACACGAGGTGTGAAGCAACATGATGTCTGTGGAGAACTTCACACACACAGTACCTCAGACTGAAAATGGGAGACAGGGAAGCAGCAGCAGGCTAACTCAGGATGTTGTGCATCCTTTTTGTATCAAGAATCCATATCTCAGACTGCAGATGTTTAGAAATCATCCAGAGTTTTTATAGAGGGGAGTTATGTAGCCAAATGTGTGCCTCGGAGAGGATTATGATTTTAATTACATCATGAAGATGTGTTTGGAGGGAAAGAGACATTAATCTAAGCAAGACTATATGTCAGCTCTATGGGGGAGAAGCGGGGAGGGAGGGGGAGAGGGAGGGATTTACAGTAGAACATCGTCATGCAGATAAAATAATGTGGACCATTTGAGTTAAATGTGGGGAATGACATAAGGACTTGGCAGTTGACTGAATATGGGAGCTGCATGGGAAAGATCACACCAGGAATGACACCTAAAACACAGTATAATAATAATAATAATAATAATAATAATAATAATAATAATAATAATATAAGCTTGGGTTTGTCAGAATGTAATGAGTTAAATGTTAGATATGCGGAGTTATATGTGAAAATATATTTAAATTTTTCCCTCTAGTAGTCCACTGGATATATGAGTTTCAGGTTCAATGTTTCAACTCAAAATAGTGATACAGGTTGAAATATGTTTGTTAAGTTCACTGATAGCTGTTTAAACTGTGAAGCACTTGCGATCACACAAGAGGAGATTTGAAAAGTCACTAATGTTAACTGCATACAGAAACATGCCAAATGAAGATATGCTGTAACTATGACCAGAAGATCATAAATACAGCATAGTCATCCACAGTTCTACATTCTCCTCATGCTAAGGCTCTTAGTCAGTGTTTCCAATCATAAAAATATTCATTAAATCTTGTACACCTGTATTTAAGAGAAACAAAGCCAAGAAGTAATGATGAATTAATGGTGAGAAGAATTAAAGTGGCCTGAATGAAAATTGATTCTCATTCTCATTATTTTAGAAATATTCAACATAATGTTTTAGTGCTATATATTGTTGTAGACCGATACATATATTACTGGATAAAGGGCATGTGTGCAATATATCCTTACACAAATAACTCTTGCCTATAGGTGTGGCAATGCTCATTTCTCAGTCCATTAGTTTCAATTTAATGCATATAGAACATGTCTAGAATCAATAGGACTTTAAAGGTTTCATTTCTAATTTTACTCAGATGGAAAAAAACTATGTGTAGGGCTTGATGTGCCCAGCCTGCAAGTGACTTCAGCAACAGGCCCCATAGGAAGCATGAAGCTAAGGTTAAAGCCTTGTAAGGTCAAGATGCTATGATACCCAAAAAGCCAGGTCTCATCGTATTTCATGTCTCTAGCATTTGATTGGCACCCCAGGAATCTGAGGGAAGAAGTGGTAAACTGGGACTAATTTAGGTTGCAGATGTAGAGAACTCTTGGCATTAAACTTTCCTGAACACTCACAAAATCCAAGGTTGATGTGCAAGCTTCTGAGTCATTTGGTCATTCTGTATTGTGCACAAGAAACAGAAGCAAGGATGTTAGTTTTTCTCAGGATAAAAAGGTAAATGTGTGAGTGATGTGGGTCCCATTTCTGCTGACTTAGGGAGTACACTCTGCCCTCTGTATCTGTGGATTCTGCATCTGTGGATTCATCTAACAACAGATGGAAACAATTTTAAAGTATATTTAAAGACAAACATGTATAAATGCCATCATTCCTTAAACAATATAGTATATCATTTGTACATACCATTAACATTCCATTTACATTGTGTTGAGTATTATAGGAAATCTAGAAATGACTTGGAATATGCATATTAGTACAAAGGATAGACATGGGTTATATGCAGGTAAATTATTTTATGTAAGGAATGTGAACATCCCCAGGAGGTCCCAGAAGAATTTTTTGTGAATACCGAGGTATGACTAGGCTTCCTAAAGAAGGAATCACTTAAATAAAAATCACATTTCTTCATGACTAAAGTAGTTGCCCACACACAAAGACAGCAGACCCTAACACTTCCATCCAAGTGGAAGACCACTCGCTATATTGGTCGTAGTTAGTGATGCGTGTGCATATTCCCAGCTATGGTCATCATCAATCTAGTGTAATGATTTGCTGAATGCATCTTATGTGCATACGAAGATTCACAATTCAGACATGTTTTCAAATAGGATATTTAGCTCATATTTAAGAACTTAATGTAATAGCAGGGCAGTACTATTATTGCATCAGATTACTGGAGCAAGTTTCAAGAGGTTAAACAGTTTGTACAAAATTACAGTTTAGTAAATAGCAGACCTCATCTCAAAGCTAAGTACCTTCCACCTTTTAAACAGGTGCTGTGTTCATTCTACTCCTGTGCCTTAAAAAAAAAAACAAGACAAAACAAAACACTCTGGTGGTCTTAAGCTGAGGTTGAGGTCATGCTCAGGGTAATTCTTGGAGTTATGGTACAGTCACTGCCACCTGTACCATTTTCCCAGAACCCTGTGTCTCTCCACACCTTTCCATATTCCAGAGTGAACTTCGCATCCTCAGAATATCTCAGTGTCCACCTGATTTTCATCTTCTCCTGGGGGCCAAATCCCTACCAGTCTTTCACATGATTCAAATGTGGCATTCTCACTGAAGATTTTGTTTAATTGTCATAGATTCACTTAAAATTCCCGCCTCAAGCTATCAAGACATAGTTTTGCTCTATACAGCACCTATCACATGGTGGCGCACTTCCCAGGACAGTGATTTCCCAAAGACAAGTACTTACTTTTCATCTTTGCATCATCCACAGTATGAAGAAGAGACAGGCACATAAGAGAAGGCTAATAAATGTGGGTGATGCCGGGCAGTGGTGGTGCACGCCTTTAATCCCAGCACTCGGGAGGCAGAGCCAGGTGGATCTCTGTGAGTTCGAGGCCAGCCTGGTCTACAGAGCGAGATCCAGGACAGGCACCAGAACTACACAGAGAAACCCTATCTCAAAATAAATAAACACACAAACAAACAAACAAATAAATAAATAAATAAATGTGGGTGAGTGGATGTAAAAAAAAACTCTCAGCCTACAGTTCTATTGATAATGTGCTCACTTCCAGCACAGCAGAGATGAACACAGCTGTTAAGGTACTTATCAGAGAGAGGCCAGTGCCAGCTGAATATCACTTATCCAAAATGCTCAAGGTTCTGCTTAGGATTTGAGGTTTGTGGTTTTATTTCTTTTAGATTTGGGAATATTTGCATATATCTTGTGGATGGGAACAAATCTAAACACAGAACTCATTTGTTTCCTACACAGGTCACACACACACAACCTGAAGGTATCATAACACAATACAATACTCTCAGTGAGCTTATATTTTGACTACAATCCACCTTTAAAGAATGAAATTTTCCAATTTGGGGTTAAGTGTCAGCAATCAACAAATTTTGCATTTTGAAGAATTCTGAATTTGGGATTTTTAGATAACAAATGTTCAGCCTGTACTGACTATAAATTAATGACTTTCACAACGCACAGTAAGTAGTATAATAATCACTAGGTGAGGGATTCAGGGATGTGGTGTCTTCCTATTTTTTTCTCAAACCATATCACACAAGTATAATCCAGTGCCAAATCAAATTATTTCAAGTTAATAAATATTTACAGTGAATTGTTTTTAACACAGGGTCTTGCTATGTAGTCCCGGACTGGCATGGAACCTACTTTGTAAAGCACACTGGCCATGAACTTTCAGCAATGCTACTGTCTCTGTCTCCCAAAGGTGGAGATCACAGGTGTGTTCCACTATGCTGAACTACAGTATGAACATTAAATACTAAAAAGGAATAGTCTACATAGCCTTGCATTCACTGTTTTAGGACATTTCACAAAGACTGTTGGTCTCCAAAATCATAGCCTACTAAAACTATCCATTTCCTTTCTATATCCAGTCCATATATTTGCCACTTTCAATTTTATGTTAAGTTGTATGTCTTCTTTCATCACATATATTTCACACACATACAAAAAAATCAGTTGTGAATATTTGATGATATATAATAAAGGCCATCTGACAAAGAACAAAGGGCCATGATCACATTGAGATGTCTACATGAGAACAGCGACAAATCAGGACCAACTAGAGAGCACTAGGAAAAATTCAAAACAACAGATGTGAAATCTGTAAATGCAAGAATATGATGGACACTGAGGGCCAGTTACATATAGGACAGTGCACAGAGTACTACAGAGAATTCAACATGCATAATTGTGTCTGTTGTAAACATTCTAATTAATTAATCCACCACCTCTATCTCCTGTATTATTATGTGAAATGGCATTTTTATCTAGGAGAACTTCCTAAAGAGACGCTCTAAAGGCTCCCAGTCAAGATGGTTCTTTGAATTAGAAAATAACCTCCTATGATACTCACATACATAGTGCCCATGGGTTGGACATTTAAAAATGGTTAAATTCAAATTTACACCATATACAAAACATCCAAAATCTGGAAATAGAGCAGGGGAAAAACAGAGGCAAGTGGAGACATCAGACTCTGAATCAACCTAAGGCAAGAAATGTTCAGAGTCTATTCATTCATGTGTGTGTGCCCATGTTAAAATTTTCCCAGAGATTAGCTGATGAAAGGCATCTTACTAGGGCTGACTTTTCTCCAGTGCCATTAAGAAACAAGTGCATACAGCCACAATGTAAAAACTGACTTTACCTAGATACGATGAATCAAGCTCACAAATTCACGGGCAGGAAAGAACAGGCACAAAGTCACAAAAAGGAACTGTTATTCAGGGTCAAACATATTCAAAATGGCAAAGCTAAGAAAAGAAAATATAATCATGGAAATGCAGGGGGGAAAATGACTTCAAAATAGAAATGTTCCATATTCTCAAAGAAATAAATAATATCTGTAATGTAAGAAAAAATATGAAAATAAGCAATCAAATATGAATAAAAAATATAAAAAGGATCCAATTGGGACTCTGAAAATTAAAATTAGATACTAAAAATAAATTTTTAAAATACATAAATGATCTGCCTAATATAGTCGAAGTCAAAATTAATTTTAGAAAAGATACGATATATTCATCCAAAATAAAGCCAAGAGAAATAAAGCAAAAAAAATATAACGAACAAGGTAAGATATATTAGTAAAGACTATTAAAATAGCTCATCAAATTTCTTTAGAAAAGCTATATAATAAAAAACAGAAATTAAAGTCAAACTTCTCAACCAGCAGGGGGAAAAAAACTAAAAAAAAAAAATCTGTCTGACAAAATCATAACAAAGAATGGAGAGAGTATAAGAAAATGATCTGGTAAATAATTTTAATTAAGTTCAAATAAATTGATAATAAAAACAAATATAAGTGGTTTAAATTTTTGGAGTAAAAGGCTATCAAATCAAGCTTATTACTTACAAAACATGCAAAAACAATAATAATGAAACTTCAAGTGAGGAGTTTGAAGATACACTAGGTCAACATTATAACTCTAGGCTAATATCTGTCATTTTCATGGCGTTGACATCCACTGCAAGTAGTATTATAAAAACAGTGTTAGGTGAAAATGGCAACAGCAATCAATGACTTTCTCACGCTGTGTCAGACAGAGAGACACCAGCTAAACTGGTGATAACAAGTTTTATCTAGTAACTACAGGGACAGAATAGAGCTCTACCATTCCAGTTGGGACAGAGGTAAAGTGGCTAGTGCCAAAGGAGAAAGACAAGTGTGTACACATGGTGAAGTCAGAGAAAGGAAACAGTACAAAGGGGTGGTGAGTGCAGCTGTAGTCAGGCTGGAAGTAGACGCCGGTTGTTAAATTATCACAATGAGGGTCCCATTTGTCCATGGAAACTGGGAGATAGGGTTTATCCTTCTTGATACCTGCAATTGTATGGGATGCCCAGGCCCTTACAAGAGACTCCTGAGAATGCAAGGCCTGGATATTTACAACTGTCACCCTGTGTTCATACATGTGTTAAGAAAGGGTGCCTGATGAGGCACTTTGAGATGTGATGGAACCATCCTGAGGATGCTACCTTTTGCTGCTTACTGTCCTGCTTTGGGGATAGTCTCTTAGTGCAAGCATTTGCATGGAGTAGTCCTGGGCAGAGAGTTTTGCCATCATTGTGTACACCCTCTGGAAACACACACACACACACACACACACACACACACACACACATTTTTCCACCTATGTGGCCTCAACCAATTTTGCATACGAAAGATCTTTGTGATTCGGTACCATTAATTTCATTCGATCTCAGACCTTGAATATATGTCCTTTTAGTAGTGTGACAAAAATGGCAAACGTGAACAAAGCACTTTCTGCACGTCTTGAAGCATTTGAGTTGTCTGGAGGAAAAGCTATTGTTCAGGTGTTTAGATCGTGACATGAACTACTACACTTCCCGTGACAAACCATTTATACTTGAAAGAGTGAGTACCAGACAAACTCTAGTTATCAATGTTTGGGTTTGGGTGTACATTTTTCTGAGAAATAAATGTAGTGAGTCTGACATGTCAAGAGAAACACTGACAACTAACAATATCTATCGCCAGGGATGAAATTCAAGCTTTCAAGTGAAAATTAGAAAATTAGAATTTTGTAAAATTGGTATTCATCACTGTGAGCTTGAAAGCTTTGCAATATTTTAAAGCTGTTCTAAGAAGATCATGGTTATATTAATAAATGTGATTTTTGGCACTATATCATGAACTTTTTCAACTTGAAAGATCGGCATAATTCAGTGAACCAGTATTTTTTCCAAATGCTGAGTGTTACAAAATCAAACAGAAGTAAAAGTGCAAGACCAGATGGAGACCAGTGCAGAAAACCACGACCAGCCAAAGTGCAGAGATGTGGGGCCAATTCCCAACAGACACACGTGATCTGCAGCACAACTCCTACACTTGAGGCTCAGGGATCATTGTGGGGCAGAAAGATTGTGAGGGTCGGAGAAACAGGAAGTTTACTGTGATATTGTATCTCCTAGAAATGCCATAGAAGCTACACCCATGAAGTCCCATCAATGTGGATGCCATGACCTGAACAGAGACATGCTAATGTGGAAAGGTAAAACTCGCGAGGCTTCAACCCTAGACAAAGAACTAGAAGCAGCTATGGAATGCTGAGATTGAGAAAGATAGTCTTCTCTAGAGAGGATCACATTAAATGTATATGCAATACCAAATGTTCAGCTCTAAAGACATATATATATATATATATATATATATATATATGTAACATTATACAGTTTGAGCAGGTCATAGTTGGTCATATTTGTGTAGTTAGGAAAAACACACACACACACACAACAACAACAACAACAACAACAACAGGTAAAGAGAAAGGACTGTGAGTTTGATAGACAGAAAGAGAAAGTTACATGGGAGGAGTTGAGGGAAGGAAAGGGAAGGGAAAATGGTATAATTATGTTATAGTCTCAGAATATTCTTAAAACTATGTTTTAAATGAGATGTTCAAGATAAACAAGGAGTTTCAGCATAAAAGAGCAACATAAAGAGTTTATTGACTTGATTTCATACTTACCTTGCAACTAGCTATCCATTGAAAAATTAGCATTGTGTTTCATTATTCATGTGACTCAATATATCCTTGAAATTCCTAGTCAGTATAAAAATGATGAAAAGAAATTACATATTAGCTAGACAAAAATTAAGACACAACTGCTATGATTATTTACATAGAAAATTCAAGGGGATGGGAAGATTCCTTAGTGGGTAAAATGCCTGCAGAATGAGCAAGACAATCTGAGTTCAGATCCCCAGTACTCACACAGAAAACCAGACACAGTAACCCTCAGCTATACCTACAATGCAGGGAGACAGAGTAGCAAACACTGGGCATACTTGGAGTTCATTGACCAACTTAACCAACCAATGAGTTCAGTGAGAGATCCTGACTCAAAAGCCAGGGTGGAGAGCAACAGAAGAAGACACCTGATGCCAACTTCTGGCCCCCACATAAGCAAGTATACACACATGCATTCATAGTCACATGCTCATGTGCACACATCGGCACAAACATACACAGATACTACACACACACACACACACACACACACACACACACACACACACAGTGCAAACA
>CABHPP010149327.1:0-23631 GCA_902168425.1 Peromyscus attwateri
GGAGTATGAGGGAGAGGGCGTGGGATGCCCCGGATGAAGGTATGGAGAGTGGGGTGTGGCATGTGTCATAAGCACATTTCTCAGAGTAGACAGTTTTTCTCATATTCATCTTTGGGATAACAGCCTCCTTTGTAGCTAAGACTCCTGATTGGTTATTGATCTTAACAAGCATCATGCATCGCAGACTTCTGATTAGTCGACAATACATGCATGCATTCATGCATGCATTCATTCATTCATTCATTCATTCATTCATTCATCCATCTAGTCATGGCTTCAATCTAGACTTTTGGTTGGTTGCTGATTCCAAGGAGGTCTTCCTTCATTCCTTTCTTTATTCGTTTGCTCGTTTGTTACCCCGAGGAGTCTCTGAGCCGTGTGGACTGAGCTAAAAGTTCCTCTCGTTGTCAGCTGAACACTGCTAGGAATAAAACAAACAGCAAACAAAAACATGATCCCACAATACCTCAAGCCATTTATTGGCAATTCTTGACATAGTGATGTGGGCTGAAAACCTTTGGGGTGCGGGTGGACTCCCCCATTCTGACTCTTTGTGAGTGTGAGAGAGACAGGCTCTCCTTGTGCAGCCCAGGCTGTCCTGGAACTCACTCTGTAGACCAGGCTGTCCTGGAACTCACAGAGATCTGTCTGTTTCCTTAGTGCTGGGATTAAAGCTGGGAGCCTCAGTGCCCAGCTTTGTTCTTTTTTTTTTTTTTTTTTTTAGAGTCCATCTAATTAAATTGGAAGACACAGCAAGGCAACAATTGGGGGGCTCTGAGAGAGGAAGGGGGCTGAGGATAGGTGGGAGAGGGTTCTCTTTGGCATGCGGGAGGGACAGGTGCCTGGGAGGGGCTTTCAGGTCTTCCTGTCCACTTTACAAGTTCATCTTATCACTCCCACACCCCCAAAAGAGCCCTCTGCCTCCAGTCTCTTTCAACAGTCAATGGGCTTTTTTTTTTTTTTTCTTTACTCACTATGTAGACCAGGCTGGCCACTAACTCAGAGAGATCCGCCTGCCTCTGCCTCCTAAATGCTGAAATGAAAGGCGTGTCCCACCATGCCCCACCCAGTTTCTCTATTCTTAATGCTACTGCAGTCGGTCCTGTTAGTTTCCACCTATTTCCTACTTGGGAGCAGGCTAGGATCATTTCTCTGTGTCTCTGGGCGGTGCGTGAGACTTGTGACCATTATAAGGCAAGCAAGACACAGTGGGAATCAGTGATAGTCTCTACTTCCAGGCTGGTCCTTTGAAGCCTTCCACACCATCCACCACCCTCCTTTCTCACCCACTTGTCGAATGAAAATGTCTTCGAGGACAGTAAGGAGGGCTCAGTCTCCCCACCCCACCCCACCCCACCCCCACCCCCACCCCAGGAACCTGGGCTCCTGACTACCTGGGCAGAGCCAAACTTAGATGACAAACTGTGAAATCTTGACTGGACCGTTTCATTGGTTCCAGCAGCCAGGGTGTTCAATCCACACCTTGTGGGTGTCTGAAAACTCTCTCGAGATGCCGGGGACATTGAGACATGTACTCAGTTTTGAGGGACGTTCATCCCATCTGCAAAGACTCTGAGGGTCTTTCAGAGTGATTAGCTGAGCATCCAGGGCAAGGGAGTTCTATCTGTCCCATCTTTAGCAAAAGTGCTAAGGTGTAGCATGTACCTATAAAGCAAGAGGGTTTTGTGGATTGCTTTTGTTGTTATTATTTATTTTTGTTTTGTTTTGAGACAGTTTCTTAATATGCAGCTCGGGCGGGACTTGAACTCGTGACCTTTTTGCTTCTGCCTCCCAGGCGTTGGGAGAGTTGTATCTTAGTAGAATATGTTAGAGAAGGTCTTAAAAATATGTCAGAGGGGGATAGTATGAACCCCATAGAGTTCTTGCAGAGATGAAATGAGACGCTGCTTTTGAAACTCTTATCCCCAGGAGTGCTCTGTATGACAGGCTGGCTCTTAAGGACAAGATTACAGCAGAGAGAGAGGAGGTTTTGACAGTGTATCAGGGTAGAGGATAGAAGGGCAGGAGCCGAGATGAGTGACAGGAAGCATTATCTACAGAAAGCGGGGCACCAAGAGATGCTTGGGGTGCCCCTTTGAGAGTGGAGCAGGACAGAAGGCAGGACAAAGCAACTGGGGAGCAAGAGGAGACTGAGGCCTCCAGGGGTGCTCTGAGGCTCGGCTGCAGCTCGGGGACTCCGGCTACCCAGCCTGAACCCAGATCATGCCACTGGCCACCACACTGGCGCCTCTTCATATCTCAGCTTCGATTTCCAAGAAGCTCAAAGGGCTTTCCGGAAGTTATCTGTACGCCGGACCCAACAGTCCAGCCTTATCTCTCCATCTCACAGATGGGAGAACAGGACACCACGTGGTTAACCTACTTATCCAAGATCAGAGTGTGAGCCACGGCCTGTGTGTAATCACATTCTAGATTTCTCTGCCACAGGCTCCCCGCCTCCCCCGCTATCGCTCTGGGCCAGGACCGCCAAGTCGGCGGCGTTCCTTCTTCCTCAAAGACAGTCCAGACTCCTCCCGCAATTCAGTTATTAGCAAGATCTTGATCTTTGATGACAAGAAATTTGATTTATAGACTCAATATTCTCTTCAGATCTCCTGGACTTTCTGTGCTCCTGCTTTCTGACGTCGATTATACAAAAGTTCACACAGGGCTGGAGCGAGGGCTCGGCTGGTCAAGACCACGGCTGCCAAGCCTGGGCACCCCGAATGGGATCTCGGGGCCCATGTGGTGGAAGCAGAGACCCTGCTGTAGCTGGTGGTCCCCTGACCTCCACACACGGGTGTCACGTGAACACGTGTACAAATAAAAATGAGAACAGAAAACAAAATAAAAACAGAAAACCTGACTCCATGATGAATACTTCTTCTCTACCTGGGACCTGAATCCAACCATAGCCAGTTTGTTTTATTTCAGTTTGTTGGCGGGCCACTGTGCGACAGGCAGAGAAGGTTTGCAACCACAGAGTCGTAGGCTGCCCTGCTAAGGTTTTCAAATGTCTGCAAGTGAAGAGAAAATGTGGGGGTTTTGTTTTGCTTTGTGGGTTTTTTTTTTTTTTTGAGTTTGAGCAAAATTCTTAAATCTTCAGCTTCTGGCTAACAGGTTAGTTTGTTTTTAATACAATTAGGTCTGTGTCTGTGTGAAAGTGGGTGTTTTATGTGTGTATACAGGTAGGTGTTCATGTATGGCTGTGTGAGTATGTGTATATATGTCTGTGTGTGCATGTGTATGTATGTGTGTGTATGTGTGTTTGTAGGCACGTGTATGTATTTGTATACGTGTGTGCATGTGTATGTATGTGTGTGTATATGTTTGTGTATATGTGCATGTGTGTATATCTGTGTATGTATGTGTGTATGTATGCATATGTATTTTACACGTGTATATGTGTGTCTATGTATTTTAAAGCTTGCTTCCTCCCTAACAAGGAAAAGTAAGACAACAGAAAAGCCAGTGATGTGGTTTAGGGAGGATGGCCCGAAATCTTGAGTAAAGACAGTCTCAGGTCCCTCCTTTGATGAACTGTGTATGGTCAGGAGGGAGACACTGTGTGGTTAGAGTCCTGAAAAGCCCAGAGAAATCTCAAGGCCCTTGAGGCAGGCAGTGATTCATGCCTGTGATCTTAGAACTCTGGAGGCTGAGGCAAGAGAATTATGAGTTGGGTCTAGCCTGAGCTACAAAGCAAAATCCCATCTTTTAAAAAAAGAATTATTGAAATCCTTTTTACAGCTGGAGCCCAGAGAAAGCAAGTAACTTGCCCGAGGCTGCACAGTGAGACCCTTCCAGAAGTGCTGATCAGGGAGGGGTTCCTTACGCTGGAGAATGAGTTGTACTTAGGTGCATGAGGCCTCTGTGTATATAACTTTAGTGTGTGTGTGTGTGAGCATGTGCATGGATATGTACACTCCTGCCAAGGTCCCGAGGATGGAGCTCGACTCATCAGGCTGGTGACAAGCTTCTTTATCTGCTGACCCATCTGGCTTCAGCACTCAAGATTTTTCCCCTTCCCCAGTGGTACCAATGTTGGAAGATTTTCACACACACACACACACACACACACACACACACACACACACACACACACACTGCCTTTGCTTACAGGGGAGTCTGTGACTGCTTGAATCAGAGCAGGTGTGAGAAATCTCCCTGTGTGAGCATCTTGGGGGAAGAAGTCCTTTGGACAAACCCCTGCAACCTGAATACGTTCTTGTGGCACAACTCCGTCAGCAATGGGTTTGCCAAAGCTCCACCAGAGATGCCGCACAGAGAACTGAATGTCTAAGTGAGGGGCTGAGTTCCCGGAGGCACCCCTGTTTCTCCGATGGGGCCCATGCTGAGAAACCCAGTCAGGTCTGGACCCCTGCATGGAGCGCAGAATGAAAGGCAGGCGGTAAAGTTCCTAAGCCCCCAGCTGAGGCTGCCCTGAAGAAGGAGCATCAGAAACAGTCGGCCCTGCTCTATCAGACAGCCATCTCTGGCCGGTGCAACCACAGAGACCTTAATCTCCAGGGCGTCATTCAGGATCAGTTCCCTGCACTAAACTCATTTAAAGGAGGGGTTGCATATTAATAAGGAAAATAACTGAACAGCCAGGCGCCCGGATCCCTTGACCTGCCTCCAGGCGGGCCTTAATCACTGTTTGTGAAGGGCAGCGGGAGCCTCAGATGAAAGGCACCCGGTGGGCAGGCCCTGCCCGCTGATGTCAGGACACCTGCTGAGCCCGCCCCAGGGGTCCAGCTGTTCAGCTCCAGCTGGCTCCAGCGGTGATGGAGGAAGTGTCCCAGGGTCCAGGGACCAGGCTGGGGTTGGGGGGGAGTGCGGTGGGGCAGGCGAGGTCATGGGTGGGATGGGGGGCGGTGCAAGGAGAGACGGAGCAGAGGGGATGGCTGAGGCACAGGTGAGGGCAAATCTGAGGAGAGAAGATGGGGAGAGGTGAGAGTATGGAAAGAAATGGAGGAAGGGGGAAGAGAGGGAAAGGTGGGGGGAGAGAGGTGATTCAGACAAGGTGTGTGCGTGTGCGTGTGCGTGTGTCTGTGTGTGTGTGTGTGTGTCTGTTGGGGAGTGTAGAATCAGAGATGGAGAGTGGAAGAGAGAAAGCCAGGAGGGACCAGAAGCCCGGGCAGGCAGGCAGGAGGCGACATCCGCAAGTCCATTAGTGGCGCTGGAGGGGGAGGGGAAGCATCCTGCATGTCCCCTCCACCCCCCCCCCCCAACACACACACACCTCTTATCAGCGCAGCCGTGGCTCGCCGCCTTATTGCAGGTGCGCTGGCGCCGCCGAGTCTGCGGGGCCGCGCGGTGGCCTGGCCGGGAGGGTGGCGGCGGCAGGCACGGCAGCAGGCGGGTGGTGGACGCCGACGCCGACGGGGCTTCTCACGCAGCAGCGGGGGAAGAGGAGGAAGAGGAGGAAGAGGAGGAAGAGGAGGGAGGAGGTGGGGAAGGAGGAGGGGGAGGAGGAGGCTGAGATGGCTTGTTTGGAGTCTGCACTGGGAATTGTATCATCTTTACCTAGGCCGCATTTCCCCCAAGACGCCGCGAGCAGCTACTTGCACTCTGTGGCCTTGGGTGAGGGCCATCATGTCCAGGTGCCCGCAGCTGCTCTGTGGCCACTTCCTCACAGTGCTGCCCTAGGAGGAAAGGACGGGATACATCCAGAGATCCAAGGTGTCACTTGGGGGACTGCCTGGTTATATCATGACTGGGGACAGGGAAGGAGAGGGGACAGAGGGGCTGATGCTGAACCCAGCTGGAGGTGCCTTGGAGTCTCCTCCCTCTGGTACTAGAACAGCCAGGAGGCTTGGGTAGGTCCTTTGGCCTCAACCTTTGATGGCTAAGTCATCACCTGGGTCGGAGTCCCCTCTTCCTCCTGAATAACACAGAGCTAAGCCATCACTCTGCTCCTTGGACCCAGAGTCACCGGACAAGCCCTGGCATCCTGGGAGTCAACCTCACAGGGACTGGAGATCTGGCCCCATCTTTATGACTGTTGAGACCTTGGTCACCTCTGGGATTCCCCAGCCATCACTGTCACTCCTGGGAGTTGTTGGGAAGACACACCGGGGTGCTGGGCTATTCAGGTGCCCCTGCAAGAGGAAAAAGGCTGACTACCTCCAGCTGAACCAAGCCAGGTTCTACAGTAACTACCCCATGGTGCGAGCAGCACACCCCATGGTTCCCATCAAAGACAGAAGCTGGCCCAATGTAGTTGTTCCTGACTTCCCAGGACTCCAGACTCCTCCTTCTGGAAGTGGGCTTTCTCAGAACCTTGTCATTACCTCGATCAGCTCTCTGTGCTCCATCCCACCTCTTGGACCGTCTCCCCTCCTTCCTGCTGGGCTGTGCTACCAGTACCTGAGATCTCCTCTTTGTATCCTGGGAACATTCCCCAGGAGACCCCTCCTTCCCGGGGTTCAGAAGCATCAGCCTCTGCCCTCTAAGGAGCTGACAGTCTAACAGGAGAGGCCATGAAACCCTTTGCAGTCCAGGGTTGGAGAATGCAAGCTGCAGAGGGCAGAGGCAGGAGTGGGGAGCAATCCGGGAAGACTTCCCGGAGGAGGAAGCCCGAGGGATGAATGAAGTTAGTCAGGCAGCCCAGACAGACAGACGGAGTCGTTGTACCCAAATGAGTTAAGCAAATGGGACACACACCTGTGGGAAGGGCAGGGGGAAGTTGTTCTAAGAGGAATCTAGAGATCTCCTGGAGATGGTGACCTTTGGTCTGTTCCCGTAGGAAAAGTAGGAGGTCTGTATGGCCTGCTACATGGTGTGTGTGTGTGTGTGTGTGTGTGTGTGTGTGTGTGTGTGTGTGTGAATATGTGCATGTGTGCCTGTGTCTATGTGGGTGTGCATGTATGCATTGCATATGTATGTGTTTGTACTTGTGTGTGTGTGCATTTTGTGTGTATGGGTGCATGTGTGTGTGTGTGTGTGTGTGTGTGTGTGTGTATACACATGCACACATGTGTGTGGTGCCTTCAAGTCAAACTGCTCACCAGATCCAGGTGTTCAGAGAGGTTAGTGATGGGGACAGGTTGTCCCTCATCTGCCCACAATAACCACCATGTGGAAAAGGGGCCTCTTGATAGTTGATAGTGTCAGCTCCATAGGACCTAGAATCACCGTGGAAACAAATCTCCGTGCACGGCTTCAGGAAGTTCCTAGAAAGTTAATTGAGATGGGACAGTCATCCTAAATGTGGGCAGCACGTGGAAATGGGCTAGCTGGGGTCCCAGCCTGCATCAAAAGGAGAACCCCAGTTGAGCACCAGCCATCTTCTTCTCCCTCTGCTTCCCTGACTGCAGACAGAACGTGACCAACCAATGGTCTCCACCTCCTGCCTCCATGCATGCCTTCCCTGCTGTGAAGGAGCTCACCTTCCAACTGGGAGCCACAGAAACCACGGAAACCACGGAAAAAACTTTCCTTCCACCAGTGGCTTTAGTCAGGGATTTTTGTCACAGCCAAGAGGCAAGTGATGACTACAGGGACCTGCTGGGACAGATTGTGTGATTTCCTGGGGGGGCATTGGCCAGTTTCAGCTAAAACTTCCCATTTCATTTCACTCCTCTACTCAGCAGAAAAACACACAGAAAAAAAAATATATATAAAACCATCACACAGTGGGCAGATTGAAACAAGCACTTTTCTGAGCCAGACTGAGCCCTGGAAAGGTCATTTGGAGACCCTGGGGATGGAGCCCGGATGTTGGCAGAGAGGGTAGGTGGACATCGTGTAAAGCAGGAACCTCAAGAGGATAAGTGACAGGATAGTCCTTGATCCCTCAGGTAGTCACCAGGCTTTTGACTGGCAGCTCAGCCTCCCTGGAACAGGGATTCAGATTCAGAAGTCTGCATGGTTCTAGAACCCTTCTCCGAAAGCCGGCTCCTCCCGAGAGCATCCTGTGCAATGACACTTCCAGCTCACAGTTTGGATGAAGGCTGCAAGAGTCCTGAGGCTGCCATCCTCCAGGTCTGAGCTCTTCCCGTCCAGCATCCCGTGTCCTTCCTGGGGCAGAAGGATGCTGAAACTTCCCCCATCTCCTTCCTGAAGCAGCAGCCCTTCCCCTGGTCCTTTCTCGGGGCAGTCCCATCTTTTCCGGTTTTCATCATCATTAAGCCAGGGCATGTTGACCCATGCTAGCAAATAAAGCAATGAAACCAAATAGGAAGAAACACGTCAAAACCCTCTTCAGACAGCCAGAAGGAAGTCCCCCTCCCAAACCCCCAAATTAAGGCAGTGCTGGGAGCGGAGCCTTCAGGAAAAAAACCTTTTAGCTGAAACCAGGAACATGCAGGCTGAGGTATTTCATTAGAATAATGGTCTCCCTCGGATGGGCAATTTAGGAGAAAGGTTAGTAGCTAAGCGTAGTCTTACCCCAAGAATGCCAGGAGGCTGCAGGGAGAGTCTATGCAGACTGCAATTTGAGGCCTGGGAGCTTTTAGGCTTATTTCCCTGGTTTTGAGGCCTATGCATGGAAGATAAGCTTTGTTTTCAGATATCCAAAGGAAGCTGGACTTCTGTGCTCTGATGGAAGTCTTTGATTGCTCTCAACCACCCATTAGTTAATTGCCCAGGGACAGGGCCCTAATGATCCTCAGGGTGCCCTACTAGCAGGGGATTAAGGGCCTTATAAATGCACAGGATCCTTGCCCGGTGTCCCAGTATTGATAACCCAGCAAAAATGGACCCATGGCTGTGGGGTCCTGGGGCCTCCACAGGGGGTGATAGGACACAGTGTATGCTCAGTTAAGTGGCGTGGGGGATCTTCCACACATGCATGCAAGCAAATACTAGTTGCACGTGCGGGGGGGGGGGGGCATACAGTTCCTCATGGTGTGATGACCTCCCCCAACTGTAGGGCTCTCCCCCCCCCCATTTTGGGTAGCTGTTGTCTTGTTTGTTGACCTTGATCAGATGTCTTTTTTTATGTTAAACTTTTGGACATGGTAAACGGATGGTGGTGGTAGCTCAGGCGCTACCACAACACCCAACCATAAAATTATTTTTGTTTCTACTTCATAACTGTAATTTTGCTACTGTTATGGATCATAACGTAGACATCTGTGTTTTCTGATGGTCTTAGGCGGACCCCCCCCCCCTGAAAGGTTCAGTCGATGTGCAAAGGGGTTGTGACCTACAGGTTGAGAACACTGCCCTGTGGGATGCCGCTTTTCTTGGCAAGTGGTCATTAAATGCCTAGATGACATGGCTGTTGGCCTGGCACCTGTTGTAAACGGGTATGTGTTCACTTCCCAGTGCTACCTTTGCAATGCCCCTATAACTGCGGTGACTTAAAGCATACTTACTCATTCCCTCGTGGCTCTGGAGTCCAGAAGGTCCAAACCAAGGCGTCACCAGGGCCATGCTCCCCGCAAAGGCTCAAGGGTCAAATCCTTTTCCTCTGTGCGTCCCTGATACGCACTGGAAGCAGCTGCACCATTTGACGGTCTGCCTCTCAGGTCAGCAGGCTTTCTCACTCTAGCTTTCTTCTCATCGTTTGATAAGGGTCCCCAGTTGTTAGATTAGGAACTGCTCGATGCCCTCCTCTTACCTTGATTCCACCAGCAAAGACAATTTCCAAATAAAGTTACATCCATGGTTAGCAGGGGGTGAGCAATCCAGTCTTTCTAGTTTGGAGCACAATAAGGGAACCAATGTGGTCTTGGAGCGGAGGATTCAGGGAGATGAGTAGAGCCCAAGAGTTCTTGAGAAGCAGACTCTTCAATAACATGTAAGATAAGATCTTTGTTTATGGGGCACCTTGAACTACCATGGCTGTAGTCTTTGGACCAGACATGAAGAAAATGAAAGAATCAGGAAGGTCAGGTATAGTAGCACACGTCCATAATTCTAGTATTTGGGAGGTGGTAGCATTAGAATCAGGAGTTCAAGGCCATTCTAAGTTCTTAATATATAGTGAGTTTGAAGCCGGCTTTGGATATGAGACCAATTCTTAGAAAACCAAAAACGCTGCTACCACCACCACCACCATCACCATCTTCAATTACAATCTTCATTGCGGACATCACCCTCCTCACTACCATAACCTCTGTCATCATCATCATAATCATCATCACCACCACCACAACCACTATCACCATGAACATCATTACCACCAGGATCACCAACACCCTCATCACCATCATAGCCATTATATAATCATCATCAACACTATCATGACAACCATCACCAAATCATTACCACCAACAAAAACAACCAATAGGACCAGAATGTTACTACTTCCTTCCCAAGCTCTTGAAACCCCCTGTGACTAGACTCCATTTTCTCTGGCAAATCAAAGTGTTAACTAGGAACATGTTTAGCTCTTCCTAAGATTTTTCTTCATGAGACTCTTGATGTCTTAAACTAACGTCTTCCCACATCAATAAAGATAAGGCCCCCAAAGACATTTCTGGGTAAAGGCATTAAAGACCAGTCAGGGTTGACAGATTAAAATCAGATGAACACTCTTCTCTGGGCATTCTGAGTAAGATAAAGGAAATGTATCCAAAGGGAAGAGTTGGATTAGCAGAAAGGATGGACTGGCCTTAGGATAGTGGAGTAGAGAGAAGTAGCTATAGGCTCTAAGCCTCTGTAAACTTGGCCATGCCAGGTGGTCCATTCGTGCCTTAATGCTTTTGTTTTGAGACAGGATCTTTGTTCTTTTCTGTTGCTTAAAACTGCCCTGACAACCGGGACCTGTCTTTGGTGCATGAGTTGGCTTTTTGGAACCTGGGGCCTATGCTGAGACACTTTGCTCAGCCTTGGTGCAGGGAGGAGGGGACAGGACCTGCCTCAACTGAATCTACCAGGCTGGGCTGACTCCCCAGGGGAGACTTTGCCTTGGAGGAGGTGGGCATGGGGGATGGATTGGAGGGGGAAGGCTGGGGGGTGGGAGGAGGGAGGACAGGGGAATCCGTGGCTGATATGTAAAATTAAATTAATTGTAAAATAAAAATATTTATAAGAAAAAAAAACCTGCCCTGACAAAAAGAAACTTAGGGGAGACAGGGGTTTACTTCAGCTCACAAGTCCAGGCTACAGTCCATCATGGAGAGGAAGTCAGCACAAGAACTTCAAACAGCCTGTCGTGGTATTATACCTGCAGTCAAGAGCAGAGAGAAATGAAGGCATACTCTGTAGCTTGCTTGCGAGTGCTCAGCTCCATCTCTCCGTTCTTGCACAGTCCAGAACTCCTTGCCTAGAGGATGGCACTGCCCATAGTGGGCTGAGTCTTCCTAGATCAATGAAGATAAGCCCCCCTCCCCCAATGACATTCCCGAAGGCCAACCCAAAGTAGGTGGTCCCTCATAGAGATGGAGACTCTTCCCAGGTGATTTTAGGTTATGTGAAGTTGACAGTTAGGGGTAACTAGCACAGTCTAATTGTGTAGCCCAGGTTGGTCTTGAACTCAAGGTCTTCCTGACTCAGCCTCCCAAGTGTTGGGATTACAAGCCTGGGATTACCACCACATCCAGCCTTGTCTGAGTTTCCAGCTGGCAGCATAAGCTGGTGACCCGCATCCTTCCAGCTTCTTATTCAAAATAGGGTAGTTATTGTTGCCTAAGGACCCACTACTGAGTCTGACACATTGAAAGCTCTGTAGATGTTGTTCTCAGAGATACTTGACTCAGGACCTAGGGAGATGATATGTCACCATGAGAGAAATCAAATCCTAAATGCTGTAAACCACCTACAAGACCAGAGACGTCACACCTTCGACTTTAAAGCTTACAGAAAGATCCCTGGCTCACTGTATGGCTCAGACAGCAGTCTGCGCAAGGAAGAGGCTGAGCTGCAGAAAAGGTGTCCTCCTGGATGAGTCAAGCTTTCAGAGCCAGGAGGATTTGGTCACACAAGTGATGCTGGAGGGCGTTTCTCACGGAGGTAATGGGGCAAAATGGGTGTGAGGCGAAGCTTTGTGGTTCCCAAGGCTGGATCATAAGGTCACGGGGGTTAAGAATAAACACAGTGGTTCCCTCGTTAAACTTGGATCTTACTTTGCAGCAACAGATAATCAGAGCAGGACCCAAGGAATGTGAACAGACTCACTAGGTATAAAGTTTTGTCAGTCATAGCCAGAGGGAGCTGGTGGAAGGTGTCTGCACGGTGAGCAACAAGATACAAGTGACAAGATACTGGGACAACTAAGTCGGAAGTTTCCTCCAGAGATGCAAAGGAAAACACCTGTCGCGGGGGTGGTGGTGGGGTGCACAACCCCCACCCCCCTTTTCTTCCTCCGGAGTGCCTTGTAACCCTAATCCTATCGTAGGACTTGATGACATTCGTCAACAAGTCCAGCTCTGTCTGCTTAAAGGAAGGGTGTGTCAAGATTGCTCAAGGAAGGATGACAAGGAGAAAGCCAGAGGTGGAGACAGGGATGTGGAGACACTGTGGGAGGTCCCTGAACCTCTGTCTTCCCATTCAGCTGCCAGCTCTGGGGGCGTGGACACAGTTGGTATCTTAAGTGAGTTTGGGATTAGAAGGTGAATCTTGGTGAAATCCCAGGTGTGTCGTTTACCACATGAATCACCTCAGAGAACTTTAACTCAAAACTCACAGCCTGGGGTGGCAATTAGTGTAATTAAGTAGCCCAGGTTGCTGGGGTTGGAGGCAGCTTGGAACAGACAACCAGGCAGATGAAATGCAGGAAGCTGAGTAAAGTAACCTTCGAAGGAGACTCATAAGTGTTCCCTCCCTCCCTCCTTCCCTCCCTCCCTCTCTCTCTTCCTCCCTCATTCTCTCCTTCCCTCCTTCCTTCCTTTTCTCTTCTTTCTCTTTGGAGCCAGAGTTTCCTGGCCAGGAACTCACCACAGAGCCAAGGCTAGCCTCAAAACACACAATCCTCCCTAGACTGGGATTGTGGGATGGAGGGCGCGCCCCACTGCACCTGGCTTTTCTTACAAAACCTACAGCCACCACAGAGAGCAGCTGTCACGTGACTGACACAGACAGACTTTCTGTCCAAGCCTGGTCCAAGTTCCACCTACATGAGACTAACCTGAGGGGCGTGTCCATGTTCTCCAAACAAGACTCACAAACCATCCCAGACCCATTGCTCTGAGAATTGCTGTGGGGCTGGATCTGGATGCCTGCGGGGGGGGGGGGGGGGTGTGGTACACACACCACAGTACAAGTGTGGCAGTCAGAGGATGATTTATAGGAGTCAGCGCTCTTCTTCTAGTCTATGGGTCTGAGGAATTGAACTCAGGCCATCAGGCTTAGCCACAAGTGCCTTCACCCTCTGAGTGGTCTCGCCAGCCCCTTATTCTAAATTTTGAGAAACTTGGTCAAGTATTTTGGAAACAAGTTTTTCATGACCTTAAAAGATAAGATCATAGTATGCATGTCCAAAAAATGTTTTTGGGGAAGAAAAAAAAAAGAACAGAAGAATGATAAAAATAGCTCATGTTCCCCACAACTAGGAATATCTAGTCTGCTTTGAATCAGAAAGTAGAGATGGAACCTTCTAGAATGAGTCATATGTTAATGTTCATGGAAGGATCCTCTCTTTCCAGTGTGCATTTCTGCCTAGTGATGACCCCCTAGGGTGGTAAGGGGATAAGAGGGTGGGATATTCCTAGCTGTTGCAGTGACCCCCACATGAGACCTCCAAGATGGACCGTGTTCAGAGTCCCAGGGACTCTCCAGGATGGACAAGAAAAGCCACAGTTGGACACCCAGAACATGTGGAGTTGGAACCAGAAGTTGATAGGCTTGGGAAATGACTAGGAGGGTGGAGTGGTTCCAGCCCTAACATTGCATGAAACCTGGCACGGCAATACATCTTTGTACTTTGATCCCAGCCCTGATGATCAGGAGTTCAAGATCATCCTTAGCTGCATAGTGAGTTAGAGGCCAGCCTGGACTACCTGAGGCCCAGCCTCAAAAATAAACAAACAAACAAATAATCCAGCAGATACTCAGTAGGTTATTTATGAAGCACAGATTCGCGCCAGGTATTTCCTGAATGCTGGAGAAGGAACCCCAGTGAACAGATCTCTCAATCCTGTCCAATTCCGGATACTTCTGGGTAGGGGTACCCAGTGTCTTCAGTTGTTCCACGGACATTAGGTCACAGGGAGAATTCGCATCTAGTCCTTCTTCAGGAGAAGAGTTCCTTCCACAAGGACTTTCTCTCTAGTTTGGGCAAAAAGCAATTCAGGAAATCCAGATGTGGAGGAGACCCGAGCTTCAGGCCAGCTCCACAGAGGAGCGGTTGGCCGACTAAGACCAGACTCCAGACTAAGTTGACTCCAGACTCTAGCCTGTCTTACAGGCATGCAGCCACATGTCCATTCGTTCATGTGCCACCTCTAGGTGCTTGGGGGCCACAAAGGTGGGGTGAGCATATTGAAGCAATGACCCTCTGCTCCAAAGAGTCAGACATATCTGTTAACTGGCCCTTTCCAGAAAAACTGTGTGTGTGTGTGTGTGTGTGTGTGTGTGTGTGTGTGTGTGTGTGATGTATGTATGTGTATATGTGTGTGCATGTGTGAATGTGTATGTGTGTGTGTATGTATGTATGTATGTGTATATGTGTGTGCATGTGTAAGTGTGTATGTGTGTGTATGTGTATGAATGTGTATGTATGTGTGTGAGTGTGTATATGGTACGTGTGTGTGTGTGTGTGTGTGTGTGTGTGTGTGTGTGTTGCTGTCAGGGGTGCCCAGCACCCCAGATGACTTGGTTTTCTAAGGAGACTGTAGGATTGAGGGTGAGAGCTGCCTTACCCTGGGTTTGAGAGCACAAGAAGAATTTCCTCCACTCTTACTGGGTCAGTTCTCTGGGCCTGTGGAGAACAGGTAGCCATCAGAGGAACATATCTTTGCTGCTCTGCGGACTTCCCTCCTCTGGGCCCTCAGCTGTGGCTGAGGTAGGGCAGGCATCTCTCCATAATCTTTCAGCAAACTCTGGCTGGGCATTTGGGCCTTGCTTGACTTTTCAGTAAGGGCAGCAGATGTCTTCAGATGGGAAGGAAGCCTTTCCAAAGTGGGTTGACAGTGATCTGATGAGGCAGGGCATTACTTGTGAGGCCCAAGGCAGGGCTGTAAACCATCATGACAAGCCATGGGCCACGTAGTGACAGGTGGGATTCACCTTCATCCTTCATCAGCCAGGGCTCGTCTTCATTGGCGCTCTAATTACAGGTGCGGGGATGAGATGCTAAGAGGTCCTTAATCTGCACTCATTGGGCAGATTTATGCTCCTTGATGCTCTAGCTCTTTTATGCGCCATTGAATTCAGTAACTGCACATGAAGTCCAAACAGCACTGAGCTGATTTCCCACACTTATGACTTGAAGGTCTCTGCCTGTGGGCACAGGTTGGGGACAGAGACCGGATGCACTATGGGCAGAAAAGGCAACCATACCACACCCTTGGAAACCTAATGGCTCAACACAGGGACTGGACCTTGTGTAGACCCTTGCCTTCTCATCTATAAAACATCGATATAACCGGGGTTGGGGAGATGACCCTGTCACGAAAGTGCTTGCCCTACAAGTGTGAGGATTTGTGTCGGAACTCCAGAGCCCACAAACAAAAGCTGGGCATGGTGGTGCTTGGAAACCCAGAGCTTGAGAGGCAGAGATAGGCAGATCCCTGGGGCTCACTGGCCAGCCAGCCTTGCTTCTTGGTGAGCTTTAGGACAGTGGGTGGTCTATTTCAAAAGACAAGGCCCTGGCTCTGTAGAACGGCAGCCAAGGCTATCCTTTGGCACGCAAGTGTATAGTCTTTCCTCCGTCCCCATGAAAACCTTCACCCAAGATCCCAGGGAAGGAAAACAGCCTTGAGCAATGTCAGGACCGCCGTCTGCTCTGAGTGGGTGGAGAAAGCGAGTCCCACCTCCTAGTTAATGTGTCATGGTCTAAGCTACGTCTTGGACTGTGGATATGCCATGGTCTCTGACCTTGGGCAAGAGTGGAATTGGGGTTCACAAGCCAGAGGGGAAGGAGAACAGGGATGGAGATCCCCTAACAGAGGGGCTCTTACGGCAGGTGGGCAGTCTTGCTGACATGGGTGGACAGAGCCACGGAGGTTGCTTAGTAACCCTGCAAGGCCTGGCTTCTTCCACTTCGGCAATGGAATGATGCAGTCCAAAAGGGCAAGAGAATCAAGACTGAGAAGTTTGTGTGGTCTCCTCCTCCAGGAAGGCCTCCCTGAACACTCTGGGCTCAGTCGATGCACACCACCCACCCTTTCCTTCATGCTCCTGGGTGTGCATTCTGCAGCCTCTGTCACTATACAGAGAGTCCAGAAGTTCCCCTTAACAGAAACAAGAAAGACCCCACTTCCACAGGTGGAAGGTGGCCTCTGACCTCTGCAGGCACACTGTGCACGTGGGAGCTGATCTACACCCTGCTCCCCGTGCACACATACACGCACGTTTTAAGAAGTGTTTATTGGGTGAATAAGGGATGGGTGTAATGGTACAGTGAGGCTCAAGGAAACCGCCTCTTTGTGCCCCCCACTCCCCATCTTCCACTGGGTAAGCCATTGAACCTGCTTCCTACTCCAACTCCTTCTTCCCAGTCGGCTGACGACCTTGTTCTGGTAGCCTGATCAGAACGGAGGGCGGGCAGTGACCAGTTAGGATGGAAATGTGCCCCATGGTGTGGTTTCTCCCTGCTGGAGACTAGATTTGCCCTTTGAACCGGGATATGTTGGCCAGCCTGCCAGCCCTCCCGACCCAGGGGAGCCCCCCGGGTAAAGACAACAGCACTCTGGGGAGAGGAGCCTAGGAGTCTTCTTCTCTTATCTCTGACTTTATTTTGGAAAGCAAACTCCCCCTCCACCCTTCCCCGAGTCCTCATGAAAACCTTCACCCAAGATCCCAGGAAGGGAAAACAGCCTTGAGCAGTTCCAGGACCAGCCCTGCTCTGAGTGGGTGGAGGGGCAAGCGTTGCGGCCCACCTTCAATTCAGTCCCCTGCTATCAGCTCAGAGCACACTCCGGGGGTCACGCTGCCCAGCTGAGAACAATGGCGGTGGAAGGGAGGGGCACAGTGGACTTGGGGGCTCTTCACCTCCACTGAGGTCTCTCAGCCTTGGCATGGGCAGTTCTCCAGGCTTGTGATCATCTGTGCCATGGATGGGGATTACTAAGAGGAATTCTGTCATTTCACAGAGGCAACGGGAACGCTTGCAGTGGTCCTGGGGTGGGGAGGAAGAATCCACCATCATGTTCCCCCCTCCTCTTCTTCCTCTTCCATTTAAAATTTAACTTAATCCATTTATTTTGAAGCAAGGTCTCCATACCCAGCCCAGGCTGGCTAGAAGCTTTCCATCCTCCTGTCTCAGCCTCCCAGTTGGTGAAAAATAAATGAATACAATTATTAGTGCTTTTGTGTGTGTGTTAGAATCCGAGGCACGGAACCATCAAAAACACCTGTCCCAATCAAGTAAAAGCTGATGATCCCTCATTCCGTGTCATGACCTAAGAGACACAAGCCTGGCCCAGGGAGGACGGGGTGTGGGCACAATGGAATGCCGAATCAGCCCTGAATTTTAGAAGCTCTGAGGCACATAGCCTCAGGAGCCCAGGGAGAAATGGCTGGGGATGGGATTCAAATATTTAGGATCTCTTACAAGATTGCTTTGTGTTTTTTAATAAATAAAGGGATGGAAAAAAAAAAGCAGATTCCTCACAATAGCTTTCATTGTCCTTTCTGATTTGGGAAAAAGTATCGTCAAGAACATGCGTTTATCTTCATTGTTTCCAGCCTGACCGGGCACGGCATTCTGTTTTTTAAATAGACTCCCTGAAAAACAATATCCGACTCTGTCCGAACAAAACCTCCATAAATAGGACTTGGGAAGCAATCGCTCAGGGTTGCTGGGCTGGCTCCAATGCGAACGGTAGAAAGTTCAGGCTGTGACATACAATGGCAGGATCCTGGCATGTGTGTGCATTATGTGCATGGGTGTGTGCGTGCGTGAGTGTGTGTGTGTGTGTGTGTGTGTGTGTGTGTGTGCGCCCTCGCGTGAGCACTTTGGTGGGGCCCGGAGTGGTTGCTGAAGTCTTTCAGCTGCAGAGCAAGACCTGCTGGCTCTGTCTCCTGAACGCTCACATGATCAGAGGTAGAGCCGCACGAAGCAGGAGGCTCCAAGGCCACAGCACCTGCAGCTATTGATGGTAGCACAAAAGCCTGTGTGCACAGCCTTAACGAGGACAAGTCTAATGCACAGTGGTTGGCTGCCTTTGGAATCACTCCTGTAAAGTGTTCTCTGGCTTCTTGGGGGTGTCCTGAGCCCCACATTAAAACCCCGGCGGGATTGTGATCCGTGGCAGGCCCGGCTCCAAGTACTCGGCATAACACAGCGGCCCGTTCCGTCCCCGGGACCCAGGGAAACAGGTCCTTTTCCATTCTTCTCCACACCTAGGCAGCGACAAGGGAACAAGGGGACATATTTCTAGGGGCAAAGCTCGGAAGTGGCCAAGCTGGGATTTGCATCCAGAGAATTGTGACGGAAGGTGACACTGTAACCTTCCCTTCTGGAGAATCCTGTGGGGTCCATTTCTAGGAAGCTTTCTATATTCCTTGGCACATGGCGTCGGCAACACTCTGCTCCTCTTGGTCTGATTGCTACACCCCCCCTCCCACTTTTGAGACAGGGTCTCTCTACATACCTTGACTGGCCTCGAACTCACAGAGATCCGCCTGTCTCTGCTTTCCAAGTGCTGGGATTAACGGTGTGCGCCACCACACCAGGTTCTGTCTTTCTCTCTTTTAAGGATCTGTGATGTTATTGGGCCCACTTGGCTGCCCTAGAATAGTCTCCCTACCTGAGGGTCCTTGGCCTAATTACGTCACAAATCCATGCCTCATGTAAGGCAATGCATCCTAGTCACAGGTTCCAGGGATGATTATGTATATCTTTGAGTTAACCGATATTTTGCCTCCCATAGGGTTTCAGTGTCCCTATCCTTTAAAAAGAGAAATGGCCCATGACTTGTAATAGCCTGTATGTGCCAAGACATGGGGTCCTTAGACGTCCTTTGGGGTTTCTGATAACCCCCCCCTTTTAAAATTTGTTACATTTATTTATTTACTTATTTATTTTGTGTAGGTTTACACACCCGTGGGTGCATGCATGTGTGCATGTATGAGTGTGTGTGTGTGTGTGTGTGTGTGTGTGTGTGTATGAAAGAGGGGGGGATAAGAAATGAATGAACTGATAGATGGATTGAGTAGACATTTGTATGTATCTGCAGTATGTAGTTTTAAGTGATAAGAAGGCATGCACATATGGGTATATAACACACTTCTTATTGTCGCTTTGGTGCAGGGTCTCTTGTTCCGTCACCTAGGCTGGCCTAGAACTTGGAAATGTCCTCCTGTCTTAGCCTCCCAGGTGTTGGGATCGCAAGTGTGAGTCACCACTCCCCCCTCACGTATAAGCACGCGTTTGTGAGCGGGCCTACGTATGAGTGTGAGGAATACAGGAGGGAGCTGACAGCTGGCTGCATCCTTGGATGGATGAGACCCACATATTTACCTGTGTAGATGACAGGTCGTTGTAGAGTTTGGGGACAAATGGGTGGACGGGCAGTCACTTAAGCAATTATACTCTGGCACTCAGCTCGGTGCTTCCATTCCATTGTGAATATTAAAAAAAAAAAAAAATCAGTGCCTTGAATTTCACTGTGGTGTGCAGGCTAAGTTTTGTCAACTCGACTCAAACTGGAGCCACCTGGGAAGAGAGAACTCAGACTTTCGTATTAGGGCTTCTACTACGTGTCCTCCTCAATCCAGGCTCTCCCTGTCCTCAAATGCCTCTCACCCCAAGCCTGTCTCTCCTTAGCTCTGACTCCTCCAGGTCTCAAGAACCAACCTGAACTCGTTCATCTCTAGGGTGACAATAGTTCGGATCGCTGCCAGCCCCTGGCCACTGAGCTGCTGGGAGGATTTGGACCCGAGGAATCTGCCTTGTGCAGACACATGCAGAAGATGCCCTCTGGAGTTTCGTATTTTCTGAAGGCAAACCTCCCCTCTCCATTCTCATCCATGAGTGGAACAGAAAGGCGGCGGGAGATAGACCCACACAGAGCTTGCCCTGCTTGCTCAACAAAGCTCGTCACAAAGATTGTGTTTGTTCATGCCCGGGGCCTTGGGGCCCTAATCGTCCTTCCTGTGATTTTTTTTTTGAGTGGCATCCATGAACTCCAGGCCCTTCCTGCTTGCCCGTGTGACTGCCTCCAGCCCTCCACCCCCTGCCCTCTTCTCTCCTTGCCTTCTGAGCGATCTAGACTGGATTCTGGGCCCTGGGAGGACCCTCATTGTTATAGTGGCTTTGCAAGCCCGCCCCATCTCTGTTTGGATCTCTGCACTTTGTCTTCTTGGAAGAATCAAGAGCCCAGCAGGAGGAGCCCTCTCCCCTCTCAGGTCACCTCACCTGCCTCAGCACCGTGAGGGCAGCAGCTGCCACTGCAAACTGAGTGCTGCTTGTGGCTGGTAATGAGGCCTCCCTATGACTGGGTCGTGGATGTACCATAGGCACCCACTGGCCGGGGAGGGAAACTGAATCATGGGAAAATTGCCCAATGTAGGTCCCCACCCCCCAGGCTTATTACGAACTTGTACCAGTTGCCCCAAACCAGATACTTTCCACAGATTAGCGGATTGGATCCTGCTCATGATCTGACCAGGTAAACACTTTCACTTTCCTTATTACTGAGATGAGGATACCATGGGGCGGGACCAATTCCCTCAAAGACGCACAACCACGTAGGTGGCCAAGCTCAATGGCATCTGAACAATGGCTGTGGTCCGCCACCCTCCTAATACCATCTGTTCTAACAATGTGTTAGGAGCATGTCTTGCCTTAGTGATCTTTCAGGGCAAAGTTTCTGAATGTGGGAGAAGGCGTGGGGGACAGTATAACGGTGGATGCTTATGACATTAATTCACAGTGAAAATGAGTCTCTGTTCTGTTTCCACTTACTTCTCCAAGTATCAAATTTAGACTGATGCTAATATGGGCATCTATTGATTTATCATCTATTATCAATATCTATATTGTCTATCACCCTCTATCTATCATTTATCATCAATCTACCATTTGTCTATCATCTATTATCAATCTATATGTCATCTACCCATCTATCATCTATTTATCTATCTATCTATCTATCTATCTATCTATCTATCTATCTATCATCTCTATCATCTTTCTATCTATCTATCATCTATCTATCTATCTAATCTATGTCTGTATATCTATCTATCTATCTATCTATCTATCTATCTATCTATCTATCATCTATCTATTCATCCATTCATCTTTGAGACAGATTCTCATGTAGCTCAGGCTGGTTTTGAACTCACGATGTAGTAGAGGCTAGTTCTGAACTCCTAATCCTCCTGCAACCTCTCCCAAGCATACCACCATAGCCAGCCGATGCTGATAGATCTTTATCCCCCTCTTCTCTCCTTCACTTAACCTCTTTTGACACTTTAATCACTAAGAGAGCAGCATTAGGCCCTGCCCCTGGTCACAGTTGTCAACTGGAGTTTTTCAATCATATGTGTTTTTTTTATTCTTCGGTTTATGTCTATTTAGACTAAAGGATCCTGGGTTTCTAATTACTGAGGCAATACGAGGTTTGCTACAGCCCTTACCTGAACGTTAAGGTTGAACGCGTTGGTGTAGAGAGCACCGTGAAGGATGACAGGGGAGGCAGGACACAGATGTCACAGAAACCATGAAGGTGAAGCGAGTTGGGAGGGGGTTTGAGGGAAGATCAGTTCAGATGAGTCACGGAGGGATAGAGGATGAATCATCGGGGAGGGAAGGAGAGTCCTCTGGGTCACATGAAGGTTTCACATGGGTAAGTTATCTAGCTTTCTGTCCTGTAACAAAATCCCTGAGGCAATCAACATATGATGAAAAAAAGCCTATACTGGTCTGCAGTCTTAGAGCTTTCAAGTTTGATTGATTGGCTCCATTCCTTCTGGGAATGTTCTGGAAAGCATCTGCTTACTGTTGTTTGAATGTTAAATGTTCTTATAATAAAAAACACAAAGCCAAATATCAGGGTGAAAGCTGAAAGATCAGAGAAGCAGAACAGCCAGCCATTAGTTTTTACCTCTACGAAATCCTCAGTCTAAAGAGAGTGAGTTCCTGTTTCCTCACACCTTATATATATTTCTCTGCCATACCATATTACTTCCTGGGATTAATGGCATGTGTGCTTCCCAAGCAAAGGCATGAGATCTCAAGTGCTGGGATTAAAGGTATGTGCCACCACTGCCTGGCTCTGTTTCTCTCCTATACCGGATCACTCTCATGTAGCCCAGTGTGGCCTTGAACTCACAGAGATCCAGGCGGATCTCTGCCTCCCGAGTGATAGCATTAAGGATGTGTGGCACCACTGCCTGACCTCTATGTCTAATCTAGTGGCTGGCTCTGTCCTATGATCCTCAGGCAAGTTTATTAGGGCACACAATATATCACCACAGCTTACTTCATAGCCAAGGAGCAAACAAGGAAGAAGGAAGAACATTCCCAGAAGGAATGGAGTCCCCTTTAACTTCATTGCTCTTCCTCACCCAATGACCTAAAGACCTCCCATGAGACCATACTTCTTACAGCCTCCAGCACTTCTCACATCACCATGCTGGGGACTGAGCCTTACACCATGGTGACCTTTGAGGGACCCTTGAGATCTGAACTGTGGGATTGGGGATTGGACTAGTGACAGAGCAATTGCCTAGGTCAAAGATTCAGGCCCAAGCACTCCATCCTACCTCCCCAAAGATTCAAATGTTACAGTTGGCCAGAGTGGCCTGGAGGTCAGCAGTGAGCAGGGACCACTTAGTTGGCCAATACACACACAACTCCAGAGCTTGATGGAGTCACTCAATGGACACACACCCATCTCACTCTGAAGGCCAAGCAAGTGCTTCTCACTGCTGGCATGTCCTTTGTGCAGTCACTGGGAACCCAGTATTTATCTGTTACCCCTCTTCTTTCTGAAGAGCCCTCAGTTTATCCTTTCAACTAAAAGAATCTCATGGGTACCTCTAATAGACCAGGTCTGGGAGTAGTGTTTACCACACCACAGGGGCCAGAACTCAGCCCAAACTACACTTAGCTGCAAGGGAAGCTGAGACTATTTAGCTGCTTTCCTGGGACAGGGAGGAAGTAGTCTGAGTCAACAGTGGAGTAGTCTGATTAGCTCATTAAAAAATAATGTGTGTGGGTATTTTTCTTTCTGTGCATCACATGCAAGCAGTGCCCTCAGAGGTCAGAAGAGGGCATCAGATCCCCGGGGACTAGAGTTACAGATGGTTGTGAGCCTCCATGTGAGTGCTGGGAACTGAACCCAGGTCCTCTGGAAGAGCATCCAGTGTTTCCAACCACTGAGCCATTACCCTAGTTCCACTGATTAGCTCATTTATTCCTTGAGCATTTGTTGAGAATGTGCTATGGTCTAAGAATTTCAGCATCCCGGTTTAATCTACACAGTGATGAATTTTCTCTCCGTACATATTTGAATATAATTTATGAGATGATGTTTAATAACTTAATTGTGCCTAGTACCATTTTGGCTTTCTTAAGTGGTGGCTCTTTCATATATATATATATATATATATATATATATATATATA